>LKNJ01000381.1:11884-55247 GCA_002120245.1 Maccullochella peelii | reverse complement strand
CTCCTCCTCTCTTCCCTCTCTCCTCAGAGGCGCGCACACACGCACACACACACACACACACACACACGCACACACACACAGACACAGCAGAGCTCACACTCGGACACACAGCAAGTCACAGGGTCATTCACACTCACACAGAGAGAGAGGCGTAGGGCAGACACAGCGGTGAATAACACAACTGAGTGTCAGAAAGCGAAGGAGGAGAGGAAAAGGAAGGAAAGGAGGAGGAAGGAAAAGGAAGAGGGGGAAGGAAAGGAAAGAAGCAAAAAGAGGAAAGCGAAGGAAAGGAAAAGTCACAGTGCAGCTCAAGACAACATACTGTGCCAGTATTTTTGTCATGTGGGCATTACATTTATATTTATTTAAATGTCCCTCAAAAATGAAATAAAGCCTGTTAATGTAACTCATACATTATCTGCATCATCTGTATTGCATTATTATATGAGAATATGTTTGGTATTAAAAAGTAAAATTGGTTTTGACTCATACTGAGAGATATTTGATCGCTACAAGCCCACATAACTGGTCTAAAGAAAAGCCTAATGGAAGAATGTGGGTGCTTGTGAAGGTCTCTTCTTCTGTGTTGCAGAACAGTTATGCAATGTGTGTGTGTGTGTGTGTGTGTGTGTGTCAAGGAGCAGATTCTTGGTAGTAACAAACTGCCAGAGCCCAAAGTGCATTCCTACAGAAGAATGGCGCATTATATTTGACTTTTATACATTTCAGCAGCCGTGCCCCGGCACCTTGAGAGAAAAAAGGCTCTGCAGCAGTTTGTGATTGCATTTGTCTTTCTCTCATGGTCACCTATGGACAGTTCAATGATAGTATCAGTGTAATGAAAATACTTGAACCTGCAATAACTGACTTTTCTGGCCACTTGGGGGAAGCAGAAACAAATTGTGAACATTGACATATCGTCATCTTGTTAGTTGTTAGTATAAAGTTGCTTATTCTCACATACAGCAGTTACGGAGCAACATTATCATTCATTTGGAGTCGTGTTTGTGTCCACCTGATGAATTTAAGTCCAATAGTCACTCTCTTTTAGCTCTGTTTTTGGTCTCCACCAACTCCTGAGGGAAATATCTGGCTCTTTAGCTGCTAAATGCTCCACTATGTTCACCAGCTAGTTGCTAACTGAGACTGTCTGATGTTTGCTGCTGATCAGGTAGTGTACAGTGGGTGTTTAGAGAGGAAACCAAAACAGTAAAGTTACTAAACAATGAGCTGAAACTCATTATAAAGAATTATAAAGAAAATACTGAATTGCCACATTGGACTTTTGGATTTCTAAACTCCAAAAACTTAAGTGGAATTAAAAACGACTACTACTATAATGTTCCGCTGCTGTGATGCTTCCCCACAGGAGGAAGTGTTTCTATTTTCTGCTGTTTTAGCTGTGATTTTGTGTTGCACTAATGTGGTTTAACTGTTTAAAAAAATGTTATTTGCAGCTGCACTAACACAGACCAGACACCGGGCTAAAATTCTTTAAAGGGAACTTCTTCAACGTCAATGACGACTGTGTCACCTTTACCGGTTGTGTTTTGCCTTGGAGAGGTCAGACAATGGCTAAATGTCAGAGTGTACAGGACGAGTTACGCAAGAAGAACTTCCTGGAACATGGGTGAGTTTTTCTGTAGCTCCTAAAGGTATCGGAGAGGTAAATATTGGATTTATTTTAAGTACATATCAATATTTTGCCATATTTGGCATAATGCATAAACTTCTAAGACATTTATTTACATATACTTATTGAATAGTTTCATTCTTTTATATTTGTCTAGGCCGTAGGCTTCCTTTTTTAGATATTGTTCATATATACTGTATATTACTTTTCATTCACACATTTCTAATTAAGTTATGTTGGAAGTGCTGGCATTGTTGTTGTTGTTTTATTTTTCTCAGCTGTATCTTAATATCATTTTCCAGCTGCAATAACCTTAGAGATAATTACACTTTCATCTAACTTATTTTAATCATGATGAGGATAACCGACCTGAACTCCAAGTCATTAAACAGACAAAGCACACGCTTGTGAATGAGTAATACAGGGAGGAGAAACTGCCACGTCCTCCCGCTGTCAACTCTGCGACAGAAGTCAAGGCTAGGAACTCACCCCACCCCAGTTGAGCGTCCTGGCGAGGTCATTTCCTGTTCCCAGAGGAAGAACAGCGACCGGAGGCTGGGGGTTCATCTGCAGCTCATCTAGAGTGGACAGGATCCACCCCACCTTCAGGGAGACATGCACAGAAAGTATAAGCTGCACAGATTTAGAATAGAATACATGTAATACAAACAGATTAGAACAGAAGAGAGTCTTACCGTGCCGTCCCCTCCGCAGGCAAGGATCCTCAGATTTGGCACTTTTCGATACAAATCCAACCTGACAATTCACAAAGTGCACAAAGCAGAGAGAGGCCTGGTTGTAAAAGAGAGTAAAAGACGCTTCTTCAGCAGAAAGCAGTGCTGATTGGTGTTGAGTGGGTGTAATTGGTCCGAGTTTCATGAAAATTGCTCAACCCATGAGTGGAGTATTTGAAGAAAAGAGGATAATGACTAAAACTGAAGTGAGAAGATACGGCATTTTTCCCCCAGCAGTGGATTGTGTATAATAGTGTGACGTAAACGGAGGATTTAAGTAGAAAATTATTGATAAATTGGCTAAAGAAAACACAGTTTAACAGAACAACAGTCAGTCAGCCTACTCCAGACTGTCTGAAAAGTCTGAATGTCACGTTTACTTTGACCCACAGTGTTAAGGAGGGTGAATTTTAATAAAAGCCCAACACTGTCCCAAATGAAGGGTACTTACGCCTCTCGCAGACCACCCTGTGACAGGTCAAAGACTTGCCGAGGGTTCAAGATCCACATGAACATCTGTAACACCTTGGCACCCTACAGAGAGACAAATATATAGATTTCTAATATAACATTATTTGAAAAGAAAACACACCTAGAATTGAAACACATTAACAATACATTACAGTACAATTGCACAATCTTAAACCCTATTATTTTTGCTGGGGCGGCTCCTATAATTGTGATTACCATCAAAAATCATCATAAATCAGATTATCTGATAAAACTAATGCTTTTTGAATTGACACCTTCCTAATTAAACGTTCTGTCACTGGCAACTGGCAGATTGTAATAACTCATGTTAGGCTACTGGCTCAAACAGCCCGATGAAGGCAGCTGAACACAAAGACTTTCTACATGAGTTCATATAAAGCAGCCGCCGACACCCTGGTGAGACCCACACAGTGGAGGTGTAAATTAATAAAAGACCATCGTTTATTAAAATCTGATAATGTCATGATGTAAGATCATGTTGATATGTCTTGTATGAGGTTGTTCAGTAGAAAGGTTGCTAAATAAATTCCCGGTCGCACATAAAATGAGTGAAAATGATTCACAGACATAGAGAAAGTAGTACTGAATAATACTGGTTGGTAAAGTCCTCTGAGATTACAGTACAGAGTGAGAATAAATCACATTACAGGAACTTCAAATGAGGCTTGAAGGTATCTCAAACAGATATAAATAAAGTTTGCTCACCTGGTTGCCGCCACTCTTGGGATTGACAAAAACCAAGATGGGCTTCATGAGAGGAGAGGGGAGGGGCTTCAACATGAATGGACGCCATTTAGACTCCTAAAGAAAGAAAGAGACAGAGAGAAAGAAAGACGTGCAAAAAGTAAACAAACTAAAAAACGTAACTAAATTTTGACAATCAATTAGCATTTAAGGATTTATCCCCTATATCCCGGGACCCATAGAGATGTTACAGATTAAGGAAAGCACCGCTCTAGTCACCAGTGTTACGGAGGGATTTTCTTCTGATTCTGAGTCAGTTTTAATCGGCTTCTTCTAAACCACAACTCTGGCTTACGTTTCATACACGTCATTGATGCAACCCTCCTCAGGAATATGTTTGAGTATGAATACGTTAGCGCGTCATTTCTTGTTGTGTTGACGCGTAGAATTATAGCATGTTAAACTCAAACTCTACGCGTTGACACGCCTTTAAATGTCGTCTAAACACGAAATCTCGAAGACATTATTTGCACAAATGGCGTTCCATATTTTATAGACTAATAATAACGAAGTTTATTTATGTAGCACTAATCAAAATCAGCATCACGCTTCACAAAGGGCAGGCAGAAGGGAATAAAATAATGAAAGTGAAAACAGCAAAAAATCTTTGATCAAAGGACAAAATAAATATCAAATACACATATACTGTATATGTTCCCACGTATGTAACATACATATACAGTGCACAGACACACACACACACACACACACACACACACACACACGTATGTTTGCCAGATTAAGAAATGATTAAGATAATCCTTTATTGATTGACAGAAATCTTTACGATAAAAGTGAGTAAACAATAAATTGAATAATCATTCAAACAGACAGCTTAATGATGATTCTAATGAGAATAATCATTAGTTGCACCCCTGGTAACACATCTACATAAACATTAGTGCAGGTTCATTGATGTTCATTGATCTCTGGTGTCAAAGTAGGCGGCAGATTCATGTTTTTATTTCGTGTTTGGAGTTCTGTCGCTGAGTATTATGCTCATGCTACTTACATCCAGACCCTTCTTGCTCGTCCTTCGTTTGAAAGATGTCCGCTTTTTTCTCCTGGCAGAGTTCTTAAGTGAGCTCTAGGGTGCGCGCGCACACACACACACACACACACACACACACACACACACACACACACACACACATAGAGTTCAAAGGTTAGTACACTGTCACCATGTCCCTTGTGATGGTAATTAAAAGTGCAATAAAGCATGTGATGTGTATATATATGTGTGTGTTGGTGTGTGTGTGTGTGTGTGTGTGTGTGTGTGTGCGTGTGTGGAGACACAAACCCAGAGTTCCCTCAGACAGATCAGACATGTGTCAGCTCATATCACATCATAGCCCAAAATCACACACACAGTTTTTGACACCCGCCTTCTTTTAGAGTTTTAAATTTAGATCCAACAAAGTCGTTTCTCATTAATGTCACAAAATGACAGCCAGTGGACTTTATCAACCTGCGGACTGACTGGTGAGGGACGCCTGTAATGGGAGTGTGTGTGTGGATATGTGTGTGTGTACACCTGTGGTTTCCTGACTTTGATGATCCAGGAGGGTGGTACTATGACTCCAGCGTGGGCCCCCAGTGAACACGGCTCCTCTATCTGGTGCAGCATGAAACACGTCACCTTATTGTGGAACTGCAACAAAAACACTCCTTGTTATTATTTATCCTATTTATTAGTCATTTAATAAAAGACAAAATTTGACATCTGAGCCACAGCTGTCCGAAACTCTGCCTCTTAAAGGGTCATTTCACCCAAACGACCCTGAAAAAATATATTTTACCCGACTGCATGTTCACTTTCCCGGGTCAGGGTCCCCAGATGTTGTCCCTATACTACCAGGACACACTCCACCTGTCTGTTCTTTGTCAGTTTGGTGTGTGTGTGTGTGTGTGTGTTAAATTAGGTGTGTGTGTTGAGTGAGACACGTGACTTTCTTGTGGATGTGGAAATAATAATAATAATAACATATATTTGGACTGAAGCACATAAACTTCCTGCAGTACTGTATATTTAAGACGTGAGTAGCCATATATTTCAATGGAACTAACAGTGGTGGAATACAGAGGTACAAATTCAAGGTACTTGTACTTTACTTGAGTATTTCCATTTTATGCAACTTTACTGCATTTTACTGCAGAATGAGTACGTTTACTTTTAATACTTTAAGTACATTTTTCTGATAATACTTTTACTTAGGTAAGGTTTTGAATGCAGGACTTTTACTTGTTGTGAAGTATTTTCACAGTGTGGTATTAGTACTTTTACTTAAGTAAAGGATCTGAGTACTTCCTTCTTTCTTGGGTGAAGCTTGCATGAGACTCAGATTGTAACTCATATATTTCTAGTAAAATGTTCTTGACAATGTTGTACTATGATATGCATTGGTTTATTTTATTGCCTTTATGCTCGAAGAATAAATGACTTCACCTGAAGACGGAGTGCCTTGTTTTTTTTTTTCCATGGTTGTCTGTACCACTTAATATCAAGCAAGACTTCCTGGATTTTGTTTTTTAATGTTGTATTAATTATATAACACTCCTACCAAATACCATATGGGTACATCTTTGCTTTACTCTATAGTGATTAATCCAGAGGATGAATTACTTACTGCCTGTTTACACCAGGAACAACTGATGGCGATGATTTCTTTACTGTGGAAGAACTTCTGTTGAAAACTCTGCAGAAACAGACAGAAATACACTGAGGGAACTGTCAACAACAGTTGTGTGTGTGTGTGTGTGTGTGTGTGTGTGTGTGTGTGTGTGTGTGTGTGCTTACCTTCCCACACTGTCTACATTTCCCCTCCTGCCTTCGTCTGTGAACCCAGTGATGTCTCAGTATGTTCTGCTGTCAGAGAGAGAAATGCTTAACATGTTCACGTTTTCGCTTCACAAGGTGTAAAAAACAGGATATGTATTAAAAAAATCCCCCCCAAAAAAATCATCTTCTCCTCTCACATGTATATTGTCACGCACATATTTACACACACACACTTACATCTCTGAGGCACCGGGATCCTCCCTCTCTGAAGGTCGGCTTGCATCTGAAATTAATCTAGAGAGAGACGGAGAAACAAAGACAAAAATAGACAAATAACAAACAATGAATATTGGCACAAAATACCAAATATTGTCAGATTTATTAAAATAAGTATTAGTACCATGACATCTACACTAATGCAATGATACTAAAGGGTTACCCACCATGCATCTGTCCTACGTAAGCTGTCTGCACTCATTTTCAGCCTAAATGTGGCTCAACAGGATCAATGTTGCAGGAAACTAATTTCTCACAAATAACTGTCAAGACGTCAACAATGAACAATGTTTTAGAAATTAAATTCTCTTCAACGATGAATCTGCATTAAAATGTGTTATTAACTGTGTGTGTGTGTGTGTGTCAAACCTTTTCTAGTTGCTCTATGCAGCCAGTGTGAACAACGATCTTACAGGCAGCACATTTCCTCCTGGGGGCCGACTTCTTAAAGGAGAAAACAGACACACGGCACAGAGGGCGGTGGTGAGATACACAACGAACACAAGCAGTGCACGAACACACACTGACACACACGAACACACACAAACATTTCACTTCTCTTCATTATTCAGTTGAAAAAGCTTCAGCAGCCTTTTATCAACAGCATTAACAGTTCAATGACACTCCAGGCATGAAAAGAGACACCTTGACATTTTTACGGTTTCAGTTATTTTTCTACACCAGTCAGGACTCAAAATGATAAAAAAAAAACAAATAATAATACAAATAAATAAGGCTAGCAGTTTCCCACTGTTTCCAGTCTTTATGCTAAGCTAAGCTAATCGGCTGCCGGCTTTAGTTTGATATTTAGTGTACAGGTAATAACAGTGGGAGAGATCTTCTCATCTAACTCTTGGCAAGAAAGCAAATAAGCATATTTTCCAAAATGTTGAAGCATTGCTTTAGTTATTGAGCAACTACTTTTGAGTAAACATGGCTAATGAAAACAATAAATGTGTAAGAAGAAGGCCTAACAAGCTACTGATCTGATGGCTCAGAGATAAGCCCAGACATTTATCACACAGTGTGACTGGCAATGAAAAATAACAGGCAAACATTCAAGATGCCAAAGTGCTGTTTGCCTTCAATAAATAATATTGCTCTGCTGCCCTCGCTCTTACACCACACAAACTCCTCATTATGGGTAATAATATGACAGCTGATAATGGAGTGGTCAATAGGTTCACTCCAGACTGTCACCGCGAGTGTCACTTAATGGCACAGTGCTACTCTCACATTTAAAAAAACAAAACAGACTTTCACTGTCATATATCGGCTGGCAGTTCTGAATGTGCTCACGACGCACCGCAAAACCCTCTCTTAGCGACAAGAACGTCACATTAAGGAAGCAATATGTTCTTTTTCAAGATGTTCTGGCTGTTAAAAAGTAAGGAAATGATGGGTCTTTGATAAACACATTACAACAGCGTCAATAGAGGAACTCGTGACTCTTTTGTATTGAGGGTTAACGTAATCCTACGGTCTCGGTTTTAAAAGAGTTTGTTAGCAGACAGTTGATAAAAAGAATGAATGTGAGCTAATCAAGAAGTCTTTTTAAGGTTTTTAAGAAAGGGAAAGTAAGTGTGATACTTCTGCATATTACACATTGCATTATTAGCTAAGGATGTTTGGCTCTAGTATTAAAGAGTAGGACTCACAGTTAGTAGCATGGTAGTTCACTGCTTGAGGTACTTGTACTTCACTTCTATTTTTATCTACTTTATACTTCGACTCCACTCAATTTCAGAGGGAAAGTGTTATTGTACTTTTTACTCTGCTACATTTATTTGACAGCTGGAACAAGGGAAGGTTTTATCACAAAAATAACCGAGGTCAGTGCTCGGGCCCTAATAATTCCTTCAGTTTCAATAGGGTCCTCGCACCGAGGTCGGTGCTCGGGCCCTAATTAATCGTTAATAATTTATTCAAACTGGCCTTTATCTCGCCTCGTGCCGTCTAGTGTTTGTTATTTTGTGTGTTTTTAAGGTCTGTTGTTGCTTCTGTTTTATTGTTTGTTCCTTTTAACTGTTTTTATGGTCTTATTTTTAACAATTTCATTATTATAAAGCACTTTGCGACCTTGCTCCGTAAAAGGTGCTATACTAAATAAACTTAACTTACTTACTAATCGAGTAATTGTTTCAGCTCAGTAACACCTTATAGCATATTTTGGAGGGACGTTAGCTTCAAGGTTTTTTTTAGTTTCTCTCATAATCATTGTTTTGACATTTGACACATTATTTTTTTTTTTTGCATTGATTCAAATCAAAGAGATAATGTTGCTTTGTCCAAACTAAACAGTGGTGAAAGAATACAGGAACACACCGGGTTGATTAACAGGCTTTACCGCATTTCTCCGTTTGCTACTGAGAGTTTGACTAATTGTCAAGAGCAGTTGTGTTTTGCGCTTCTTTGATTACGTCAAAGTAGACAAGCTAGCAAGGCTACTTTCAAAATAATAGTCTATTGGCAAGTTCGGCCATCTGTATAGGTCACGTGACCCTCGCTTTGCAGGTCGTAGCGGCACCGCCAGAGTCTGCCTGCAAACTGCTGTGAGATTTCAAACATAGAGGTGACAGATTTTCTACAGCATGAATCTCACATGATTTTCAGAGTTGAGTTTAAAGCCTCTGCAGCATCTTTCAGACTGACAGGTTTTTCCTCCACAACTACGACTAAATCGGCCATATCTAGCTGAGCAGGAACAGGTAGGAATGTGCTTACTCATGTCAACCATGACTTGTTAAAGAAATCTGAGATTCCACCGAGGTCAGTTTGTCTTTTTTAAGTAGCCAAAAGCAGGCAGCGCAGATGGAATATTTATCTAATTAAAACATACGACAGAGAGAGATTATAGGGAATGTATTTTTGCTGCAGCTCCATCTTACTGGCAGCAGTCTCGCCATGTTCTTATACACTCACTGTAATTACATACCATCAGTGAAAATATACAGATGTGTCATTATATTATTGTCAGTTTTAAAGGTTATTTCTCCGTTCCAAGAGCTGTTGTTGCTCGTAAGAGGTGAGTGGCTGGAGAGAGGGTCCATAATACCTGTAATTTAAACACTTTCTACACAGCTCTGCATACTTTCTCTGTTTTTGAGTCATTTCTTCTGCTGCGGCTGCTGCTTTGTAGACATGGTTCATCTGAATGAGAGTGCGGCATCCTGTTTAAAATAACGCTAAATTACTAGACTGCATTCAAGACTAGAAGCACAAAATACGCTCCATTTCCAGAAGGCTTGGACCACCTGCTCTGTGCATGAACTATGAGTGAACTATCATTTGACTTCATGAATCCTGTACATGAGGTTGAGTATGCAAGTGATTTAAGATATTGAACAATTTATATGTGATAAAAGCATCTACTCTACTCTACTCTACTCTACTAATATATGCAACTTTAAATGAGTTACT
Organism: Maccullochella peelii; assembly: GCA_002120245.1. NCBI lineage: Eukaryota > Metazoa > Chordata > Actinopteri > Centrarchiformes > Percichthyidae > Maccullochella > Maccullochella peelii. The sequence goes on along the minus strand of LKNJ01000381.1, from coordinate 45,169 downwards.
GGCATGTACAGCTGCACTGAAATCACAGTTTCAGACTGAACAGTAAGATTTTAGTCCATATTTTGATGAGAAATCCAGAACGAGAGTAGAAAAAGGCAAACTTTAACACTGCTGCAATCAACTGTTGTTAAACTGTCGCATTACTTAATCTTCTCTACGTAATGCCTGGCTTGAGGCCAGCATCTGCCGTTAGACCAGCCACACCTGGCCGACCACAGACTAGGCAACCTTAAGCTTTTAAAAGCTGGAGACATGAAGAATTACCTGCTGCTGATTCTAAAACCATCGATTTGTTCTATTTTAATGAAGGAATTTAAGTGGTCTGCTTTTAAAAACATGCTATTCAAAGAAACTGATTTAGGTAGGTACATTAAGGAAGCACAGTGATGAAGCGACCTGCTTTGAAAATATTTACCACCTCTTAAAAATGAAATGTGCTCCAGTCAGTGTTGTCACTGATATGAAGAACATGTATAGCACCTTTCAACAACAAGGCAATACAAAGTGCTTCACATAAGACAGGATTAACTATGTTTGTATGGTGTATCGTTCTCCACAGAGCAGCTATTAGGATTTGCATACAGTACTTATAGATAGAGGGTCAGAGCAGAGGTTCCCAACCTCCGGGCCGCAGACCGGTACCAGGCCTCAGAACATTTGCTACTGGGCCACAAGCACCACAGGAATTTGGGGTCCAGTGTCTTGCCCAAAGACACTTTGACATGTGGACAGGAGGAGCCGGGGATCGAACCATCAGCCTTTTGATTAGTGGATGATTCAGTTCCACATATTTTAGCATTAGTATCAGTACTTTGGTTTTATTTTCTATTAGCAAGAGATCCATTGTGTGGGCCTATGGCTTCTTGACCTCTCCTGTCACATCTGTTTTACATCTGTTTTACATCTGTTTCTGTTTTTAGAGGCTAAAATAAAATTCTTTAAAAACAGGCCATTCAAAAGCCGTTTTTTACTATACTTACGAGATCCCCACAAAGTACCTCTCTCTTTCACTCTCTCACACACACACACACACACACACACACGCAGGAGTGGTCAGTGTGTACACTACTCACTGCGGCCTTTAGTAGGCAGGTGTCCTCTCCGAGATAACAGAGCTCTCCTGAACAACTTGTCTCCATCCACAGGTGATCCCCATTCACTGCGTTCTCCTGCAGAGACAGGGAAAGAAAAGAGAGAGGGAAACAATGATATAATAACTCACATTATCTCTCACTCAAAGATTATTTTCAGTCACATTAAACTGCAACCATATGCACATAAAGAGTGAAAGCGAGTGTGTGTCAAGCACATAATTACCGCTGCTGAGTAGGTGGGTAATTTCACAGCGCATGTTAATTCAAGGTGCTAATCATAACACTACGGGAGCTACCGATTCAAGTGCAAACACACACCTATACGCATACAAACATGCAAGTAGTAAGATTGCATGCGTGTGTGTGTGTCAGTAAATGGACGTCCTGAGGTTCACTGAACAGCTTTCAGAAAGTGTTTGTGTGAGTATACAGTCGTAGTGGTTGATTTACAATGCCTAACACAAAATATCATCAGGACCACAACATTTTACGTTTTCTTTATGCACTTTTTTTTGTTTATCTGGCTTGATAATACAAATGTGCACAGACGCAGCTGAGGAAACTGCTGACTGATTTTCTCTGCTAGAAGAGATTTCCGCACACGTAGATCGATGCAGTGTTTCACTTTGCTTCAGAACCTAAAATACAATCACACACTCTTTCCGCACAAATGAAAACTACATGTGAGATAAAAGTTTTGCTGTCAGCTCAAAAACTTGGTTAGAAGTTGAATTAATATATTTATAGACGGTCAATCTTTTAAACGTGGGAGTAAGATATGTTTGCGTTAACGAGATTATTGCTGTAAAAGAATTTGCAGAATATACGGGAGCAAAAATACTGTGGGTAACAGATAGGCAATCAATCAATCAATCATGATGCTCTGCAGCAGGTCATGCTAATTTTAGTGGAAGACAACTGAGAGACAACAAGGTGAGAAAAATCCTGTGCAAATAACACCTGCATTTTGCCTTGTGTGTGTTAAACAAAGTGCAAAATACACATTTTCTGATGTAATTATCATAGTTTTGATTGTCGTATAGCTTTTTGCTGAAATGCTGATAAGTGACCAACTGGCCAAACAGAGCTGGACTGCGATAAGAAGAGCCAAAGCTGTTCTAATCTTGCTCTAATCGCTCCCTCTGTCTGTCACTTGTCTCAGACGGTAAATCATAGCCAAAATTGCCTCTGCCACAGAAGACAATCAGCCACGGCAAATCACTTCCCACGGCCATGTGTATACATTTCCATTACCTACATACAGTAGGAACACCCAAAAATGCATTAAATCGGTTCTTGGTTATGCCGCTATTCTGTCATTTTGCTAAAACCTTGGAGCGACACCTTAGTGAATATGGATAAACACTATCTGACTCATCAGCACCTAAAAGGGGACCATAAAGCCGTAGTAAATCAACCCCTAAGTGTATATTAATGAGTGATTAAGTACAATGATTATATATGAGTTTGTGTGTGTGTGTGTGTGTGTGTGTCATGCAGAGAGCTAAAGGCCAGCGATGACGTGGTGGAAGTGTCCCTGCAGACAGAGCCGGAGGGGACTCTCAGATGTGGGCCGACAACAGTTTGCCTGCTTACAACTTCCAATTCATAATACAGCAGGCCTTATTTACTATTCATTACGGATGTGTGATTCAGCCAGTGCCTAATTATACTGTATAATGGACTGTTACAAAAGTGATGAGGACGAAGGACGAGAAAGGTTTAGTTGACCAAAATCAGACCTGGTTTTTGCCAATGTTTATCAAACTTGTTAACACAGGATGCATTTTTAGTCGTTTTCCTGATTCTTTCCTGAATTGTAGATGCTGCTTTCGTGCCAAAAGTGCCTTGTTTGTTTTCTTTTCTGAGCCCAAATTGAAAATGCACCTACACTGATGATTCCGAGTAAAACTCTCCCTCTGTCATAGTCGTTCTTTTCTTGTTTGATCAGATAAAAATAGAAGCATGCCTTTCTTCTGTTTGGGCCCAAACAAGGTAAAGTTGGCAGCAGTTATTTCTGCCAACCCTGTTTCAGAAACAGAGACTATCATTATAAAATTAGTTCTAAAAGGATCTTAGATTGTTTTTGTGATAATTGCAGACCAAAATAACTGAATTGGCAGTGGATTTTCTGACGCAATTTACAAATGTTTTGTGTTATTTTGTCATTTAAAGAACTCATTTAAAGAAATCATTGATCATTTGTAGGTAGTTATTTCTAGTATGCTGTTTGATGGTTCAGTTTAGGTACTGTAGGAGGTTACATAAAAAAGATTTTAGATTATTTTATGAGGAAAAAGTCACTGTTTACAGAAAACATCTAACCTTTCCCTTGATTTGACTTTTTTCTGCCGAAATGTGGGCCTTTTAAAAAAATCACACACTCTTGTGAATGATGAAGGAATAATTTTTTTGTCATCACAAGGTCACAAATTGCTTGAGAGTGTCACAGCTGAAATGTGACTAACATAAATGTTTGCATGTCTTTCTACGGTGAAATAGCTTTATTATTCTTATTCACACGTATTTCAATGGAAATTAAGATGCCAATCAAAATTTGTGTTTCACTTTTTGACATTTTTCAGAGTACTTTCCATATCAACTTGGCATTTCCCTAAGCACTGGACCTTTGAGTGCATTGTAAAATGTCTCTGTAGCTTTGTGAGGCCGTTATGTAAATGAAATCCATTAAATTCTGCGAAATAAACCCAGAGAAAGTCACATCCCATAAAGTCCTGACACATAAAACTTCTTCTTTCCCACGCTCAGTTATTGAAACATTTTCTAGTAATGATCAGAAAACTGAAAGAAAATTGCTGCTTTTCATTTCCACATGAACATACGGCTGTTGAAACCAGTCTGCTGACAAATCTGTTAACATAAAAATCCAAATGTCATTCGGTGCCAGACAGAATAAGGACAACGGAGACAGGGACAACTGTCGTTTTGTGCCGTACTTGAGCCTGTATAGATTCTTTTAAGTACATGTGGAAAATCTAGCAAAACACAAATACACATGAACAGGAAGCAGAGAACAAAGAAACAAACATAAATCTGATCATTATTCATATTCACTTATATAAACTGAGTGTATGTGGAAATCTGACCGTCCAGTCCACGCAGGTACGTAGCTCCTTGTTGGGCCCGTTGGACGCAGGAGGCAGGGAGGGTTGGGGTGGTCCGAGGTGCTGGAGGCCTGAGCGGGAGATCGCTTTCCTAAAAACAACATGAAACAAACAAGAAACTTTATGAACTGATGCAAAAAACCAAAGCTGTCCTCCTCATGTATGACACAGCTCTGTCACACGGAGAACTAGATTTCAGTATAATTTAGTACGCGAGTTAATTATTCATGTTATGAGACCACATTTCGGAGGGTTCAGCTGGTTGAGGAGAAGTGGGAACAGCTTGGAGGAGAGACTGCCAGCAGCACTTTGGGGTGACGAGAGAGAGACGGAGACAGATCTGTTCTGTCGGAGGATGAGTCAGCAGTCATCTCTCTCTCCGTGTTTCTGTCTCTGACTCTCGCCCTGTTGTACTTCCTCTTCCCATTTTCTGTCACCAACATGTTTATCTATTTCTCTATTTTCACCTCCTTCAGAGCCAACCTACTGCACCCATCATCTCTCTGTGTGTTCATATATTAACTGTCCATCCAGCGTCTATCGGTAACAATTGAGTGTTCACTAAACCAGGAAAAGACAATTCTTTCAGTGGTCAAGTCGCCTTTAAAGGGCCCCGAAAACCTATTTTCTCAATCAGCTTCTTACTATGAGCGAAGTGATCCTACAACAACGTACATTTTCTGCCAACGTTTTGGTTATTTTTGGTTGTTTTATATGAGAGAGTTCTGTATTTGTGCAGCTGCCTGCGGACCCGGACTCAGCGTGAGTCTGAGGCAGCTGCTCGGAGGAAAAGAGGCCTTGACCAGTCAGGCTCCGAGATAACGTTATCTTCTGCTTTCTGCTTAGAAGTGGTGGATTTACAGCTCACAGCAACGACAAGTGTGTGGTTTTGGTAGGATTTTTGACAACTTGTGCTCAGTTCTTCTCCTCTATATTTTTCATGACATCCCCTGGTTTGTTAAAACAGAGGCGAGTTTCATATTCACTAACACAGTAGAAGACAAAGACGAATCATTATATACAGTTCCTTAAACACTTGATATACTTTAATCATTGCATTTATCTTTACCATAGACTTTATATTTATCGTCATCATTTTCTTTAAGTCGAAACTTGATTGTTTGGTGCCCAGATTGAAAACTGAAATCTCACCTTCAGAGAAAACGGCAACAGTTTGGGGGTTTTTGATAAAAGGGCAAAGCACATATTTTAAAATTGTTCATATATTTGCATTTTTGTATGTACAATATAGCAAAGAACAAAACATCTGTACTGTTTTCCATAATTTCTGGAAAATCTGATCTGGAAAATGCAGAATTCCTGAATTAGAAGGCAGCATGGTTGAAAAGCACGACTTTTATAGTAAATTGGTGATTATGGGAATGAATGGGTGTGTGTGTGTGTGTGTGTGTGTGTGTGTGTGTGTGTGTGTGTGTGTGTGTGTGTGTGTGTGTGTGTGTTTTTGTCTGTCAGTGGAAAAGCTTGCACGGAGCATCTGACCCCCCTGTTGAAAGTTTCAGTGGCCGTCTGTCTAAAATTATCAACCGGGACGGGACAAAGAGGAGTCCACTTACACACACTGTAACCTGATGACACACACACACACACACACACACCCACACACACAAACACACACACACACATATATATATATGCATGCACGCGCCCTCACGACTCTTGGGATAAAAATAGCATTGCGTGGGTGACAACAGCACAAATGCAAGGACGTATGGTGACTGGACCTATGCCACATGTGTGGTGTGTTTGTGCGTCTGTTCATAATGAACCGATCCTTTGTTGCAGAGAGGGAAAGTCAGAGCTTCTAAAAAAAGCCCCAGCAGCATCAATGTACTTGACGTACTCATCACGAAACAAGGTAAATGGGAATACACACTTAAATGTGCACGCACACACGCGCACACACACACGCACACACACACACACACACACACACACACACAATCTCATTCGGAGGTCATGGGGCACCATTATGTTTGAGTGAGTCGTAATCTACTAAAAGCAGACAGGATCACGGGCATTAAGGTTCCTAAAATCTAAACACACACAAAAAACTGCAGTGTGAAGCTTTTCTGTGGCAACCATGGCAGCACACACACACACACACACACACACATACATACACACACACACTCACACATACACACACACACTCACTTTGCCTCAGTTATTTTAAGTAGATTTGTCCATAAAAAAAAAGGCAGTAAAAGTGCATCAATCTAAAAAAAAATCTTGTTTAAAAGCATTTAAGTAAACAGGAAATTACAGCTAAACAAAGCAAAACTACCTTGTGGAAGAACACAATCAACCACAAATATCTCTTTTACATAACAACTTGTCGACTATGTAAATAAAAGATGGGAATTATCAAAAGAATGAGAAATGCGATGCAGAGAGATGAAGAGAAACTGTGATGTTGTTTATGGGAATTGTGACATACCAAATTAAAAACCCATCAGCTACAGTTTTGATGAAACTTTATCAGTGTTGCAAAAGGTCGGCACGTTCACTTGATGTGTTATAAACTGTCAGTCCACCTTGACTTCCAGGAATGTTTTTATATTTATAATTTTATTAACGGTTACATGTTGTTTCTTCTCTATTTCGAGACGGATCAACGGGTCTGCATGCTGCAGTGTTAGGGTTTTGGAGGTGTGTGCATCTGCTCCTTAGCTGATGACAATATATAGAATTTGAAATTTCTCCCCCATCAGTAGTTTTAGAAAGACACTGTGGTATATAGCAATGCATGTCACTATCCTCAACTCCCTGATCTGGTAATTGTGGGCTGAAAGCAACACATAGACATTCACCAATCTTCACTTATTTTTCGACAAACTAAACGTAATGCCATCAGAATAATTTGAAATCACTTTTTTGCTCCAACCAGCTAATAAATATGTATTCAACAGGACACAAAACAGTCTGCGAGGAAGTGGGGAACACACTCCATAACTGGTTGTAACGCACATTAAATGACCGGGAACACAAACTCAACAAACATTTGGGGTACTGAAAGGGTACCAACACCTGTATGATTTGGAGCGTAATGCACATGTAATGACCAGTGGTGCAAGAAGTATTCAGACTTAAGAATAAAAGTAAACATACTCCATTATTATTAGTGTCCTGCCAAATGTTCACTTAAGTAGAAGTATTAGAGTATGAGCAAAACATGCTAAAATTATCAAAATTAAAAATGTGCATCATGAGGAATTACAGTCCCATTCAGAATGTTATATCATTATTACTCATGCATTAATGTGTAAGTAGCATTTTAATGTTGTACTTCTTCAATGTGGAGTCAATTTTAACTACATTATATATTCCTGCGTAGTTTAATTTATAGCATGGCATCGAATTTTATAAGCTGACCACATGTATTGTAATCTTAAACTACAAAGTATCTGGTCACAATAAAAAGTAAAATAGTCTCTGAAATGTAGTGGAGCAGGAGTATAAAGTAGCATAAAATGAAGTACAGTAACATCAAAACTGTACTTCAGTACAGCACATGAGTAAAGTTACTGTTTTTACCACCAGTTGGATTTGGTAAACACACCCAGTGACTATTTGTCGTTTACATTAAGGAAAATGTCAAGACTCTGCAAGATTAAAGTAATTAAAGTCGAGTGCACTTCAAATATCTGTACGAGCAAAACTACCACCTTTTTATCAGATCTTGAAATGAGTGGTGTCTCAGCAGCTAACGTTTAACCAAGTCAGGCAGGAGAGGAACAGACACTCAGCGTGTTGAAGCCTCCGGTGAGGAGATTAAATTGAACCCTGAATAGTGGAGTTGAATGCAGCTGCTCTCTGCTCCCAACACCACCTACTCTCTCTCTCTCTTCTTCCCTCCCTGTAATGTTCTCTTTATCTGGCCCCTTCCCCTTTACTGTCTCTGGAACTAATCGTCCTCCTCCTCCTCCTCCTCCTCCTCCTCCTCCACCCTCTCCTTTTTGTCCCCACCATCACGTTCAGTTCTCTCAGATCTCCCCCCTCTCTCTTCTCTTTGCTCCTCCTCTTCTACCATTCCTCCTCTCTTGTCATCCTCCGCTCTTCTTTCTCATCCTCCCCACTGTCTGTCCTCTCCTTATTTTCCTCCACCTCTTCCTCCCTCTCCTCATCCAGCAGAGGTGGGTTGTCAGCGTTGCTAGGACAACGGCACAGCGGGAGCATCGGCAGCTCATCCAGTAATTATATCGGTAGAGAATCGGCTCTGTGTGTGTGTGTGTGTTTCTGCAACTTTACAGTAAACTATAAATGCAGTTAGACAGAAGCCTCATCACCCCATGTGGGATGACTGTGTGTACGTGCACACACACATAAACACACACATACGCAGCACATATACCGTCTTTATTTCACAGCCTACACACTGAGGATGATGTAATCTCTGTAATTCCTCAACTGTTTTCTAAATACAGATCCTCCCTAACCACGGAGGGGTCAACAGTTACTACAGTAGGAGCTGTTTATGTAGTTCAGTACTATTCAGGTGATTAAGGTGGGAAAGAAAATCGGCTCCTCGTGGTGGGTGGTTTCACCGATGCCAAACAAGCCTACACGGGTGTAATTTTCTCCGCGCCATCGCTGCAGTCATTTAACCAGTTTCTGAAAATCCCTGTGTACTCAGCCGTGGCTAGGCAGCAACACTGTTCATGATTAATGATAAAGAGTGAGAACAAAAGTAATAGCTACACGAAAACAAGCAGCTGCAAGTGGGAGGAATCCAATTGAACATCTTCTGACTGGCAGAGCGGAAGATGTTGTGATTATGTGGGAGAAGTTGGTTGACAAAGGAGACACAACTGCACCAGTGTGGGTTTAGTGTCGAGCCAGATTCTCTGTGCAGGAAAATGTTTGTTCAAGGTAAAAATTCAAAATTTGTTGTTGTTTTTTTTTTTTACAGGAACAGTTATGACTTTAAGTTAGCCTAATTGTTAGGTTTAGTGGTGGAGTTTTAAGCAGTTGCCTGAAGCTCAAAAGGTCACTGTGCTACAGATGTGCATATTTTGGTTAAATAAAAGAAAAGGGGAATTAGCACTTAATGAGAGAAGTGCGGCTGACACCACACTAATGCACAGGGTAATGGCCAAAAAGGCGCCCTTGCTTTGTTTAAAACAGGAAATCTTCATTTTAACTTTAGCTGAACTAAAAGTGACCACACTGCCTTCAGTTACGGTATGAGTAACAGCCAAGAGGGTTCATTTTCAGAACATTCCTGCACTTCTGAGTTATGACTAACATCTAAATTTCAGCACCAAAACAAACTGAACACCTGCGCAAAATCCCGTCAGAGCAAATTAAACTTCCTAACATTTAGACGGGGTTATATGAAGTAAGTAGCATCTCAAGAATTGATTTATTTCACTGCTGGTTAACAGGAAAAGCCGTATTATGACGTGTTATGCTGGTTATAATCCCTGTATAGACACAGTTACAGGCAGAATTTCAAAGGTTAACATGGCAGCAACAGTTTCACTCACCTGTAGCCAAGAAGCCGGTGAAACCAACGCACTTTTTTCGCCCTCCCTCTCTTTCCTCCCTGTCCACCTGCTCCAACACTTATCATTGTTATTCTCAAAGGTTCTCTCACTTACTCTGTTGCTAATATCCTTGCCTCCCAGCGCGGACTGAATCAACCAACACTTATTTCCCTCCGCGCACACAGCACAGGTCAGGTAATTATGCCAATCAATGTTACAGGCAGCGGAGACCTGACACCAGACATCTGAGCTCCGTACTGTGTAACAATGTGTGTGTGTGTGCGTGTGTGTGTGAGTGTTTGATTCAGGAAAGGGTTGAACTACAGTGTTGCGATGTAGCTTGAGATTAGGCCTGGTTATAGATCAGGCTTGAGCATGGCCACAGCAGTGGTGAGGTTACGCTTGTGGTTATAGGAAATTAATGTAGTCACTGGAAGTAAGAAAGTGAGTGTGTGTGTGTGTGTGCGTGTGAGAGAGAGTGTGTGTGTGTGTGTGTGAGAGCTGTGGTGTCCAATGACCTATGACACTGGATCCACTACACCTCACCTCCGTCCTCCACTCTACCTCCGCCTCTTTTTCTTAGATTAAAGGTAATTTACAAGCGTAGACAGCAGAATAATCAGCATCAACGTATCACAAGCATCAAAAAGAAGCAATCGTACAAATTAAAGGGATTAGAGTCTGGCATAATATCAAGATATTACTGATAACACTGATACTGTGATGTTAGAGATACTGTCTGGGATTTTGGTTTATAATAATTGCCTTTTTACTACATTACATTGTAAAAACACTGTTTTGGGGAGTTTTGCTAAATGATATTACCATAAAGCAGTCCAGCTCACTGTTGCACTGCTAGCCTGATAAAATCAGAGGCATTAAAAAGATAGCTATGTCGGTATGAACAATATAGCAAAATCATCTGGTATTCATCCCAAAATACCGTCTTATTATCAATATTGGTTAAAATGTTCAGTATCTAGCTTCAATAAAAGGATTAAAGGGTCTCTATCCATTCTTCTGTTGCTCCCCATGTAGTGCCTTCTCCTCTCTGTGTCCTTTCCCCCTTTCATTCCCTTACAGGTGAATCTGGATCTATTTTTGGGACATTACGTAAGAGATAACCTGGCAAAGGCAACCTGAGAAACACATGCAGACACACAAGTACATGAGCTCATGCTTACATATGCACACGCACACATTTATCAGTTCTATTAAGAGAGGCATTTAGCTGGATGTTTGTGCAGCACAGAGTTAGACTGATACAGGGATTTAAAGGCCAAAAACAGCCTTTTTATGCTGATGAGAATTTAATTCTTGACAGTGCAGGGGGAAAAATCTCAGAAGCTATGTTCCAGAGGATTTAAATGTCTCCTTGTGACCAAAAACAGAATAATACAAGTACTGATGAAGTTAACACACATTCTGAAATAATAAAATGCTTTTATAACACAAGGGTTTCCACAGGGAGGAAGAGAGTGTGATTCCTCAGTTGTGCTGCCGTGTAACACATTCCTATCTGAAAGTGTCCAATTCTGTTTCCATTTATAGCTTCGCATACACATTATTTTCATAAAATACTTTTTATACAAGGCGGCTGACAAAGCACTTGCCGACCACTGCAGAGACCTGGTGCCATATTCACAAAACATCCTCAGGCTAAAAGTGTCTGCTAACTGGCTGAGTTACAAGAAACTCCTAAAAATAAATGGCATTATCAGTCCTAACTTTAAGACTCGAAGAATAGTTCACTAAATATTTTAGTTCTAAAAGTCGGTCCTAAGTCTGAGAGGAGTGAGAGGCAGTCCAGACTCATCGCATCAGCGTTTTATAGAATAGAATGAACTTTTGGCAGCCATTTAATACGGATTCAATCGGCTCACCAACAAATTGAAAACAATCCAATTTGACAACTTTATGCTACTTGGACACCGGTAAAATACAGTCGACCTCAGCCTCAGCGGTCTGACAGAATTATTCATCAAACCAAATATTCCGCTCTTCAGACCCCACTTCACTAAGTGCACATCAAATAATCACCAACTGCAACAAATACATAAATACAGGTGATTTCATGGCCATCGGCGGATTACCCAGCCACATCTGTGCTGTATGATGATTTGTTTTGTCAGCTGGAAAAAAATATCCCATGCTAAAGGCAGTTGATGCCAGATACAATCTACTCAACAAGTCAATATTTTACTTTGTTTCATGTGTGACGCACTTCATGAAATATCTCAAATATTTTTTTATGTGTTCCTCTTGCTCCTGTGTATTGATGATCACCTGTTAAACACCAATCACTGTGCACATTCTCTTAGCTGAGTAGCTCCTCAGTAAAAGTTGCTCTAGAGGAGAGGAAACACTTTCAGTACCATTTAGGAGAACTCCATGAGGTAAAATAAAATCCTTTATGAATGCAGCCCCTGGGTTTAATTCCCAGCGGTGTGACCTCCAGCTTTGCTAATTCAGCGACCATAACTTGCAGTGTTTGCGGGTGAGAGGCCAGCGAGAGATCACGTCGTTCGCTCACTCGCGACTTGGACTTGTCGAGTTACACCTCTCCAGGTGACAATGGCAGCGACGTCTAACCTCATCACCGTCAGCGTCCACATTACAAACCCGGCACAAGATGATGTTTCAGCTGCAGTTTGAACGTGCAGAAAGTTACAGATCGCACGCAGCCTTAATCTTAATGTGGACACAAGCACACACACACACACACACACACGTAAAAGCATCATTTACATGGAGCTCAAACATTAGCGTTGACAGTTGAGGACACTCGAGTTACTGGCAGACTCTATACAATCTAACAAACGCTCGTTCTATTCTTCTGCTGCTCCACTTCTTGTTTCTTTATCTCTCTCCTTTCTTTCTATCTCACCCCGATTTCTCTGCCTCCTTTTACCCTCTTCTTCTTCTTCTTCTTCTCTCTCTCTCCTTCTATGTGGGTCAGAGTGAAAGGCTCGTTCGTTGCCGCTGGTGACACAGCATGCCCGGAGTGTGTGCATGTGTGTGCATGTCTGTGTGTGTGAGATAGACAAGAGTTGGTACGTGCCTGTGTCTCTACAGGCCTCCTCTCAGTGCCTCAGGTAATGGGGTGTGATGGATAAAGGTTGATCACCACATGCAAACACACACAAAAATACACACTCAATACCTCACACAGACTTTATGAGACAGGAGCCAGGAGGGTTTCGGCGTCTCATGACATTGGTTGTCATTTTTAACACACCACAAACACGCACAGCAACCTTCACACGTCCGTACTTGTGATGTGATACGTTTCAAACACGTACTGATCAAAACTCTGAGAAAGAAGGAAACACACATTCCTGGTACTTTGCAATGTGAATGGTGTAATTGTTTCGTCGAGGTGGATAAAATTATTCCTGTCTTATAGTATTATAAACTGCTGTGCTGTGTTTTGGCATCTAATAATCCTTCCAACTAATAGAGCGAAAACTCAAATAATTTTTCAGTCTATTCTAAATTCTAAATCGTCAAATTTGGAGATACATGGTTTTCACTGGGCAGCAACAAATGAGTGTACTGGAAATACCAAAAGGTTGTTTTCTGGGTTAAGACACACTAGAAAATCAGAAAACAATGCCAGCACAAGCAATCTATATATTATCCTGCAGCTGTGTCATCCAACACTGTGTGACTTCTAGACTCACAGAAACACACAGGAACACATGCACACATGCCACAACTGACAATAGCAGGAAGAAATCAGCACACAAAAGACGCGCGCGCGCGCACACACACACACACACACACACACACACACAGTTACTATAGTGAGCTACAGACGGTGTTTCTTATGTGGTAATCTATTGTCAATCAGCACAAAACAATTTCTTATCTGCACACACTCGACAATAATCACACACAAACATTTCCCATCTCCCTGCTTTTGACTGGTCAATGTGTTTGTGTGTGTGTGTAGGGGGCAGGGTGTGAAGGGTGCGGTTGTCATGGCAACCCCACTCAGACTTCCTTCCCAGTTTTATCTGAGCATGCAGCATTCCTCTCTGTGTCTGTCTGTCTTCCTCCCTGTCTGTCTGTACAGTGTGAATGCAAACCCCCTTCTGATTGTGCATCGTGTCCGTCCGTCTGTGTCAGTCTCTTGTTGTTGGCCACTAAAAAGCAAAATGTCTGCTTGAATCTGCAGGTGCCCCGGCGGTACACGACAACCAGCCACCAGCCTGAATGATTTCACCCAGCTGTTCTCGCACCCTGCTGAGCCACTCTGATTATCTACCAAATAAAACACCTGATGCACCTGTGGGCCATGAAAGTCCCAAACCGGCGCTGTTGGCACACTTATGCCAGGAGCAGACAGGATACGCAACACTTGTGTCTTTCCAGATGGTCACTCTGTCAGATTAGGTGGTCATGGTCCTGCCGTGACCTGGATAAGACACGTGTGTGAGCAGACGTTGAAGCTCGACCACGACCTGTGTGACGTGCAAAGGTGATCGGGCCGAGGGGCAGCAGACACATTTTTGGGATCAGGATCATGACGGAGCACGAGGTAGACATCATCAAACTAGATATGGTAGTCTTTCTGTCAAGGGCCTCGTGAGGTGTCCTAGATTCAGAATTGGTTCTTTTACACTGTGACCTCAGTTTGTGTGTCTAACTGGTGATTATCAAACTAATTTTAGCCCGATGTCTGACCTGCAGCGCAGTATTCGGTATACTTTTCCAAAACAAGGTTGTCTTTTTTCCCCCAACACTGAGACTCTGATCAATGCTCATTTTCCCTGAATCTTAATAAACATAATATTTGATAAAAATGCGATAATTTCTTTTGACATGAGCTGCACTTTATTCCCAATCTAAAACTTTGCAGGAAACCTGGCACACTAAATGGGAACAAAGTACAAACTGTTGTGCTCAACACTAATTTTTGGGTTGACGTCGCGTTGTCTAATTCCAGCATTACAGTTGTTTACAGGAATGAACAAGAAGCCTTTTGTCCCTACAATAACCAGTTTTAGGGGGATTTATTTTGCGTTAAAAATATGCCCTTGTCTTTAGATAATACCAGGGTTTCCTGCAGCATTTTGTAGTGACGGAAATAAAGAGCGCCTCTGCTAACGTCACAAGAAGTTATTGTTAAGTATTGTTAAGTATTTAATGTTATGCTTATCAAGCTCCGGGGAAAACGAGCAGTGGCACAACATCACAGAGGCCACGTTTTTAAGCAGCACTTGTCACCTCTGCCAAACAATTACATTACATTTATTTAGCTGATGCTTTAATCCAAAGCAACTTACTATAAGTGCATTCGACCATGTGGTTACAACCCAAAAACTGCAAGAATCATGCAAGTACATCAACTTCATTCAATTCCTGGGGAAATGTCCTCTTGGATGTCCGTTTTTTTACATAAAAATTCTCAGGATTACAACTTTAATTATTAAATAACAATAGCCTATTGCTTGATTTGTCACATTGCTTATTAATTAATAGTAAATCACTGAATCAATAATGCTGGCATGCTAATCAAAAATGCGACTACATACTAAATCACAGATAAATTAAGGTTAATTGCAAACGTGTAAGTAATCTGCTATTACCTAGGTTAAGCACTTTTAAATAATCGTTAAATATTAATACATGTTTTATTGATGAATTAAGTCATTAGTGCTACTTTACAGTCTCCCGTCTGTGGTCATATCTATACATGAGCTGCTCTTGAGTTTGATTCTGACTGAGCTGCGTTTTTTCTCTACTTTAATAAGTATAATATATTTAATTATAGTCTACTTTTCTCTTCTCTGTGTGTCTCTGACAGGGAGTGGGTGTGTGAGAGCAGCTGCAGTCGGGTACACGATCAGCTCTTATTAGATCACTGTCTTCACGCACGCACACACACACACACACACACACACACACACACACAAAGTTAACATGCAGGCACTTCTGGACAACACACTGTTCTTGTGAAGTGCAATGTGGCGACCAATAACACACACACAGTCATCCATACACAGAGAAAAAGAGGTGTGTAACAGAAATACTGAAGACATGCGAAAGGTACAGATGTTGAAATAGCACAAGCTAGCAGAGTAGAGAGTTTAACAGTAGAATACAGATGCAGGGTTCGTATATTTGAATTAAAGCATATTACTAACCTTGAAAACATAACGGTTAAAATTAAGCATTTTCCAAACTTTGTACTGCATATTTTGCAAATATGTAAAGATCTATTAGTTGATAGACAGATGGACAATTTTAATAATTGTTTAACTGCTTAAGCCACTTATCAAGCAAAAATGCCAAATATTTGCTTCTCAGGTGAGTTTTTTTTGCTGCTTTTCTGTTTTATATGGTCGTATAAGACAAAGGAGAAAACAACAGAGCAGGAAGAAACATGTTTTAGCTCTTAATAAAAATTCAACTATTAAAACTGGAAACATGTAAAACATAAACATTACATGTTTGTTGTGTGTGTGTGTGTGTGTGTGTGTGTGTGTATCCGGTTGTGAGGCTGGATACAGGAAGCCTGACTCGTTCCCTCTGACCTTCCTCCCTCTATTTATAAGCCTTCTCTCTCTCTCTCAACAACATGCATGTCATTTTTACCCTCTCAACTTTGTGCGCCCTTATTCTCTGAATTTAATCTTCATGACTGTGCCCCAGTTCCATATTCCACATAGTATACTGTAAGTATTTTATACTTGTTTTCATAGCATACTGGTTTTTCCAGTTAGTACGCAACATCTGTGAAAGCTACTGCCAATTGAATTTCATAGACAAGCTACAGACAGTATTTCCAAAGACTGAATAGTTAGCATGCATGCTGACTTTTTTAGCCACAGTAGCAGCGTGCCTCTAGGGATGGCAATGGCATTCATGGTCCCCAGAGGATGAATCCTAATGACTTTGCTGATCCCCTGACTTTTCCTCTAGTGCCACCATGAGGATCGCATTTTTGGTTTTAGGTGAAATGTCTCGACAACCATTGGATGGATTACCATCAAATTTGGTACGGACATTCATGTTCCCCTTCAGGATAAATTGTAATAACTTTGATGACCCCTTACTTTTCATCCAGCGCCATCATCAGGTCAAAAATTCAACTTGTCCAATACTTTGGTTTATCACCAAATACCTGCAGAACTAATGACATTCCCATCAGCCTCAGCTGTACTTTGTGTTTAGTGCTAATTAGCATGCTAACACTCTAAACTAAGATGGTGAACTTGGTAAACGTTATACCTGCTAAACATAAGCAGGTTAAAGCAACTATAATCAATATTTTTACACAATATATCAAATGACAATGTGAAAGGTGTCGCTTGTAGTGATGAACCTGAGAATTATCACCCCAATCTGCAGCTCCCCTCAGCTGTACAGAGCTTTATAGTGACTTTCAGCTCACTGTTTATCTGTCCGGCTGCAACTTTACTGTTTTGGTTCGCTCTATAAAACCCACTGTACACTGCCTGCTCAGCAGCAAACAGCAGACAGACTCAGTTAGAGACTAGCTGGTGAACATAGTGGAGCCAGATATTTCCCTCAGGAGTTGGTGGAGACCAAAAACAGAGCTAAAAGAGAGAGAATATTGGACTTACATTCATCAGGTGGACACAAACACGTCTTCAAATGAATGCTAATGTTGCTCTGTAACTGCTGGATGTGGGAATAAGCAGCTGTTTGCTAACAGGATGGACATGTTGTGTTAAGAACTTGTTTCCCTCTTTTTTCCAGTTGCCAAATAAATCAGTTATTGCAGGTTAAATAAACATTGACTTTGTGAGCATGTTAGCATGTTGACATTAGGGTTAGGCTCAAAGCACCACTCTGCCTAAATACAGTCTCAGCAGGGCTGTAGACTCTTGGTCTTGTTACACTATTTTAATACTTTTGTAGTGTGTAGTTAGTATATACTATGGAATTGGTACACAGACCACGTCTCTGCCTTTCTCTCAGTTCTGTTCAATTCCCATCTGCTTCCCTGGCATGACACGACAAAAACCAAGTACCAATCTGTCTCTCAACATTTCTGTCTCTTACGGATTTCAGGACGGACCACATGTGCATGTTTGATGCTGTCCTTCACTGGAGAAGGTGACGGTCTGAGTGTGTGTGTGTGTGTGTGTGTTTGCCTGAGTGAGCGTGCCCTTCCCTTCACTTCACTTCACTTCGCCATTGGCCTACATTATTTCTCCTCTGGGGGAGGATGAGGAGGAGAGAGAGAGAGAGAGAGAAAGGGAGGAGAAAGTGAGTGTGTAATAGAGAGAGAGAGAGAGAGAGAGAGAGAGAGAGAGAGAGAGAGAGAGAGAGAGAGAGAGAGAGAGAGCATCTGTAGGCGGTCCTGGCTTTGCCCAAAGGCCTTGGCTTCTCTCCTCATCCTCCTCCTCCTCCTCATCATCGTCATGTCTCCTTCACATTTTCTCCTGCTCTCTCTTCTTCCCCTCCTCAACCTCATCTACCTCTCTGCTCACTCATCTTCATCCCTCCATCCACCCATTATTTTTTTCCTCCTCACTCACACTTTTGGTTCAAATTCAGATCAAATGTATTCAAGTGAAATAAAACAGCAACTCCGTAAGAGGGAAGTGGTTGGTTTGTTTGTTTGTTTGGTTGTTAGCCAATAAAACAATAAAAAAAAGCTTATCATGATAAAATTTGCCTTCATAATGACGTTGTTTGCATTAAATGTGCCTCTTGCAACATTCACAATTCAGCCAATCATGTAATAGTTTGTAAAGTGCAGCTAAACCAGCTGCAACTTGTTTGCAGGAGATAATAAAAACACTGATTAATAAGAAAGGGGAGAAACTGATTAGGAAACTGTTGACTGTTGTTATATCAACTCATCTCTCCCGTCATCTGAAAAGCGAACTAATATGAAATTGTGGGCCGATACATGTGACCACATTAAGCCTGCCAGCAGTGTTGCGTAAAGCATTGCTCAAACAAGCAATCATGTCTTTGTTTGTGGCCTTTAACCCAAGTGAAAAATAATTTAAATAAGAGACAGAAAGTACATAAATACCACAATTTGTTTTTACAGCTGAAGCCAGTGGTTTCCAACATGTGGGTCGATACACCCCAAGCAACACTGTCTCCTAGAAATTACGTTTATATAACGTTTTCCCAGGTACGTTTGTGGTGTGGATTATGCTACATTTACAGTATGTACCACAATGGAGTCACAGAGGTGGTCGGGGTGGTTGGTTTGTTGCCATTTTGTACAACCGTACTGATTGATTCCTTGGTCAACAAAGCCAGACAGCTCTTAAAGTAGATTATTTTAATTATATACAAGTAAATACAAAATACTCAAGTGCATACACATGTTTCTTCTTCAAGATTTAAACTATACTGTATTAGCTGATAGTTCAGAGGCAAACACACTCTCTCTCTCTCTCTCTCTCTCGTTTTGTCCAGCAGAGTCAGCAGAGTATCTTTTCCAAAACTCCCACTCAGAAAACCCACTCTGTTTCTATAAGTAGGAAAGAGAGAACAAGAGTGAGAGAACTGCTTATTGTCTGTGAGCTGACTACTAACAGTCATAGTGGTGGAGTGTCAACTCAAACATAATGCTGAATTAAAAAAATGAAAATAAAAGTGTTTGTTAAGTTCCAAGAAGGTTTTAGCAAATTTCCCAGTATGAGCCAGTGGGGTAATATGAAAGTATTGTTGTAGAAAAGGCAAAGACAGAGAAAGCAAGCGCCTCCAAACGTGTTAAAGCTTTACGAACACTCATGCCCCGAAGAAGACCCACAAATATGTTGAAATGACATGTCCTTTCCAGAGGCAGGTGGTCCGAGTCACGCCACGTCTGTGACTGAGACTGATTTGAAACATGGTTTATGATCTAATATTAAACTTAGGGATGGGAATCGTTGCATTCAAGAACCACTTCCAAATTGTCAGATCCATCGGATTCGCATGTCTCCGAGCTTAAAACAATGACGTCAAACTCATGCGTCTAAGCGATAGGCAGACAGACTAACGTTAGCTCCCAGGCTACAGCCAGCTCGACTCGCCCATCAACGTTGAAAACATGTGTAGGCCTACTTTTTTTCCACACAGAAAATTGATCATGAATCAATAAGGGAATCAATAAAGACTCCGACGGATAAGCAGAATCCATAATGGCATTGGTATCAATAAAATCTCAATCAATTCCCATCCCTAATTAAACTGGATACCCATTTATAATCAGCCGTATGTGGTACTTGCTTCACTAAAGTATCAGCAATAACACAGGGGTGTAACAGACAGGTAATGTTCCATGACAGCCTCACGGGAGACATTAGCAGCTGAAAAAACATACTGCACTCTCTAAATGAACTGTCAATAACAACACACACACACACACACACACACACACACACACACACAGCCTCCAGTTTACTGCATACTTGTGAGGAACAAGGCAAAGGTAAAAAATTAGATATTGATTTCAAATAACACGAAACAAAATGAACACTTCATCGCATGCTACATCATTCAGTGATCATCACAGCTCTTAAAACACCACGATGGGACGCTGACCCGGATTCCTCACTTGTGATCAATTTTGTATATTCATGCCAAGCACTTCTGAAGCAGTGTGTCGGGATCGCGTGCTTTATGACTGCATGTTTGAGCAGGTGGAACCATTCAGTCGTCAAGACTTTTTTAAACACACAAACTTCCAAAGGGTGTGCTCAGATTGAATGTGATGCAAACTTTAGGCAGCACAAATGCATGCAAAGTCAAATGCAAATGGTTGTTAACAAACGCAAATTGAGACAAACAGGCTTCCATTTGAGCTATCTCAGGTTTGTGACGCTGCTTCGTGGAGACAGGATCAGAGAGAACAGGGCCTGGAGAAAATTAAGAAATTATTGAAGTTCCTGGGAAGTTTTGAAATTAGTATTTCAGAGCGGTTACATCAAACTAAGAGGTTGCATTTTAAACTGGAAGCACACCTTAAGACTACTGAAACACACCAAGACTAGACGCCCCACACATATTAACTATTTCCAAGCGGCATACACAGATTTTCTGATGGAGGTGGGGGAACTGTAAAATAATTCTCACTCGCTCATGGCATATTGCTCCGTGATCCAGGATTATTCTGACAAACCGCCACACTAGTTAGGTAGTGTGACGACACTGGATCAGGTCCATCATCAGCTCGCAGTTTTCAGCCAGTTTTGTGTCTCAAACACACGTGACGTGGATAATTCCAGTCGTAAAAATCAAAGCAGCGGCTGGATCAGAAGACAAACAATTAGACTCACTTCATCTCCTGACTGTCAACACCAACTGGCCCAGACTAGAGCAGACTCGTCCCGACACCCAAATCATAACTTTAATCGAGTCAACAATCTTAACATGTGTCCCCACCTTCAGCAAACTTCAGTACAAACAGTCAGGTAACATGTCCGTTGGCTGTTTGTGGCTTAAAAACATAACAGTAGGGATGTCACAGTTGCCTAGGAGCCAAGACGTGTACTGTACCACATAAACAAAGCGACTACCTTCCAGATATTTACTATCAGTTAAAGAATAATAAGCCCAATAATAATAATCTCAAAAAATTAAAATAAATAGAAAACACAGCAGTAAAGGTGACGCATGACTTTGTGTTGAATCTGAACACAACTTCATTTTCAGCATCAACTGGGCTTTTTTCATTGGAAATTTACATTTTTAAGTAGAACTGCAATGATTAGTCAATCAATCGATTAGTCTATCGAAAGAAAATTAATTGCCTTAACTATTTTGATAATCAATTAATCCTTTCAGTCATTTTTCAAGGAAAAATGTCAAACATTTTCTGTTTCCAGCTTCTTAAATGTTAGGATTTGCTGCTTTTCTTTGTCAAGTAAATGAAGAGTCTTTGGGTTTTGGATTGTTGGTCGGACAAAAGAAGAAGACGTCACTTTGGGCTCTGGGAAATCGTGATGACCATTTTTCAAAATGTTTTTGACATTTTATAGACGATATATCGATTAATCGTGAAAATAATCAGCAGATTAATCGATAATGAAAACAATCATTAGTTGCAACACTATTTTTTAACCAAGTATCAAGCTAGTCGTGATCAAAAACAGAAGGAATTGAATTTGAAACACTCAAATTAGCATGGGTCTACTGATGCAGTAGAGAGCCCAATACCTGAAGCTACGTCAGATAGAAAATGCTGAAATGTAATGCAAAATCACTGTTAAATTGTCTGTTGAATAACTCAAAAGGGACACATGTGACGTGAGAGAAAGTTCAGACTTAGAAGACCTCGGGGTGTCTCAGTTTCTACAAATATGTTGCTAACTAGTTCTGACTCGTTTTTGTTGTTAAAGAAAGACAAGATAGCTGAGAAGAGTCGTAAACGCCTCTCTTTGTTGCCTAGTTCTCATGGCAGCACACAGACAGAGTAGTATGCCACAGCAATGTTAATACTGCATGTGCTCTACAATCAGTTAGTACATGTCGTGAACCACAGCCAGAACATAGGAGTGATACTACCCTCTCCTCACCCATGCTTGCTCTCTCTCTCTCACATCTTCCTCTGACACCTACATAATTACACAGTCTGTGCATGTGTGTGTGTGAGAAAAAGCTAGCATGTAATGTGGGGGAGGCATCAGTTTCTCGCTGTGCATCTGTATCTGACCTTTACTGCTTAGAAAAAACACAGAGAGAGAGCGAGAGAGAGAGAGAGAAGACAACAGAGAAAATGAGAAACAGATAAATAGATCAAATAGAAGTGGTTAAAAAAAGATAACAAGAAAGGAAAGAGAAGAGAGAAAGAGGCCTAAAGGAGAAGATTTGGTACACGACAGATGCAAATACAGAGAAAATACAAGTCAAACTGGCAGAGAAAGACAGGAGAAATTATTACTAATAACAAAATAATTGTCAAAAATCAAAAATCTTTTCTGTACAAACAGAGAAAGTGAGAGATTTATAAAACAAGGTAAGTGTACTGTCTCTCTAACATCAGGCTACAGCTGCCTAATAAAATTAATTATTTACTAATGACTCTCATCTGACCTGAGCAATTAGTGCACACACACACACACAGAAAGAGAGCAAGATAAAGATGCTGTCTCACTAATTATAGCGTGTCTCTGCAGCTGAGGTCTGCCAGGTCGTGTGTGTGTGTGTGTGTGTGTAGGCGAGCGAGTGTGTGTGTGTGTGTGTGTGTGTGTGTGTGTGTGTGAGCTTTGAGTATGAGTGGGGACTCATCTATCTGAGCGCTGAGAGATGATCAGTGCTCGGTAATCCTACCTGCATAGACACACACACACACTAACACACACACACACACACACACACTACAATGATTGTAAACATGTATGTGCTGCATGGATTAACCCCGGCCATTTGGAAGTGTCCCTTGTGTCTCTCTCTGTGTGTGTGTGTGTGTGTGTGTGTTAATAGAGAGCTATAAATAGAGAGGGATGCAGACGTACAGTAACCGGTAGAGACACAGAAAGAGAGAAGCAAGAATACATGTATTTCCCCATGAATGTCCATGTTTACCGAAAGAAAAGAGAAGTAAAAAGAAACCGTGTTGGCCGCATCTAACCGCGACTCTCTCCTGGGCAAACGGCTCTCTCTGGATGCAGAGCTGATGGAGCAGCTGGCTGCAAGCTTCACCAAATTAGTCAACCACTTGGCATCGGAGCCACAGATCGCTCTCATCCATCAAAACCTTTGAAATGCATTTAAAACATGATTACGCCAGACAATAAAGAATGAATCACAAAATCAAAAAATAAAACGCCCTTTTTGTCCGTCCCTGAGCTGAGGAATCCCATCTGACACAAAAGCTCAAAATAAGAAGTCTGAGTAAAAACTAACGTGAGGTTTATCATGCATAATTAAAATTGCGGAGGCAAGTGAAAGACATCTTTTCTTACTGCTACCTAGACACTGAAAGAAAAATCAATATCCTGTTTTTAAAAAACGAATTCCAAGTTTCCTGTCGCTACCAGAAAATGAAAAGCTTCTTTTCTTTTAGCTATGTTTGGCTCTTTAAAGCTAAATTAGTAGGAAAAAAATCTTTTAACTTACACTTGACTGAGTATTTAACTTATTATATAAAGGTATGATATTACAAAGAGCATAGTTTCTAACGTTCATGTGTTTGTATATAAAAACAAGCTAGGGCTGCAACTATTTTCATTATCAGTTAATCTGCTGAATACTTTCTCCATTAATCAATTAATGGTTTGGTCTATAAAATTCCCACCACACATTCCCAAAGCTCAAAGTGATGTCATAAAATTGCTTGTGTTGCCTCACCAATGGTCTGAAACCCAAATATATTCAATTCACTATCATACAGGACTGAGAAAAGGAGCAAATCCTCACAAACGACGAGCTGGAACTAGGAAAAGTTTGACATTTTTATTTGAAAAATGAACTAAACGATTAATCAATTATCCAAACTGTTGGCTATTATTTTTCTGTCGATCAACTAATAGATCAAATGACTAATCGTTGCAGCTCTATGGTAGATGTTCATCGTATAAACACTGTATGTCTGTATAATGTATTTTAATCACTTGATGGTATTTTTATGCTGTCATGTTTTGCTTTTATTGCCATTAACAGATTTTAGTTTTTACAATTCTATTTGTTTTAATTCTCTTCTCTGTATTTTGCTGTATATTCTGCAACATAAACATATGTACACGTCGTGCCATTAAACCAAGCTGAACCTGATACCAGAGCGAGACACAGAGAGAGAGAGAGGAAGAGAGTTGGAGTTGCAGTGATGGAGTCAGTGTCACCTCAGCAGTCGGCTCCACAGGTTCATTATCGGCTCGAACGAGACAGATGGGCTCGTTGGAAGGGAGAGAGGAGGTGCTGCTTTAAAAGTACGAATGCAAACCAGCAACACATAACTGCTGATCTCTCCAGAGCACGCCAGTTTAGAGGTGAGTGCCACCTTCTGTGTTGCGTTTTAGGGCGTAGTCAGAGAAGCAGTTAGTGCTACTTTTTTCCATTTTCAGTGAGTTTTGTTTTGTTAAGTTCTCTGATTACAAACCACCTGTGTGTCCCTCCCCTGTCTACTTGTATTTATGTATGTCATTGTTTCACTATTGTAAATACACTAAAACAAAAGCTAGGCAAAGGCATACACTGAAAGAAACACCATCCCTCCATCCATCCATTTTCTGCCGCTTATCCAGGGCCGGGTTGTGGTGGCACCAGGCTACTGCCACTGCAGCTACTCCGAGGTCCCTCCAGATGTCTGAGCCCAGACACCCTGCGGAGGAAACTCATTTTGGACGCTTGTATCCACCATCTCACCAGTGTAAAATAAAATCAGTAGTTTAGTTTGCCAAAGTCCTGTTTCTTTTTTTTTTGTACCTGGATAACCAATTTTAGGTGCACTTGTGATCCTCCCTCTTCCCCTAGAAAGCCACGAACAAGGCTTGTATCAACCTTTATACAACTATAAAAACAGATTAAAGATATTACTACCGTAGTTTACCATTCTTCCACACAACCAGACGTCAGCAAGCACACTCACCAGGAAGTGAGACTACCAGTCAGCTGATCATCCGGCATGCCACACAGTCTTTCAGGTAACAGTTTGACCATTTTTACTGATAAGGTAAGTATCATGATAAATTGTGCATTAGCAGGTAGAGCTGCAACGATTAGTCGATTCATCGATTAATCAAGAAAATAATGGACAGATTGATCGATAATGAAAATGATCGTTAGTTGCAGCCCTGTTAGCAGGTTTGGCTTCAGATGGGATCAAACCCAGGACGTCCAGCTCGTCTCACTAACAGCTAGTGATCCAGTCCTTTCACTCAGCCAGTCAATTAGCCATTCAATCAATCATTCAGCCGGCAGCCGCGCTTACACACAATGATGAATGTTAACAATGTTGACACACTGTTTTAGTGCAACTACAGAAAAAAATCGAATCAGTACAACCTTTCAAAAGAGCTCGACAGATCAAAGTAAGGCCTCGTTGTTGCTGGCAGCTTTTCTGAAGCCGTGTTTTATACAGGAGCAAGTCAACGTCCATCAGTGTCAATCATTAACATAAAAACCCAGCAGGTACAGCAGTTCTGCGCTGTCATGGCCTTTTAAGTGTTTAGTGAAGGAGACATTACTTCATACTAATATTTACAATATTTACAGCTTATGAATGAACGAAGAAAAGTAAAGAATCCTGTCAACAAAAAGCATTTTGAGTGCATTTTTCTTTCTTTTCTATATTTGCCTCTGTGTCTGTTTCAATTGGGAGGCCTTTACGATGAGACTGTATATTTTAATAAGTTATTTTTGTAAAAGGCAAACACTGTGTTGAACCGTGACGAGATTTTCAGCTTACCCCTGCCCCGTGCCTCTTTCCTTTACATCTGAGGAATGTAAACAGACACCTCCAGTATATAAATTGGCAGGGGAGAGTGCCCTGTCTTCTACCCTGACTCACAACAGACTTTCATTGCATTACAGCACATTCAGGCCGATTAAACGACTGCAGTTCTAATGTTGTAGTGAGGTGCCTTTTTGGTCATTATACTGTATTATCAGGTCATTTTCTGCAGCTGTAAAGGAGGCAGTTTGTTAGTCGTGGTGTTTACTACCGGCCACATATATCAGTTAAAGTGTCTGATGGAGAAGGAAGTAATTGACTAATCTTCAACATGTCAAGGTTTCTCTTCAACAAGGTTCCTCTTCTTCTCTATCACACGAAGAAGGCCCACTTCTCTTTTCTCTTCTGTTTCACCCTTTCACCCTCTTTTTTTTTAATCTTCTTTTTTTCAGCTCCATTTCCAAGCAGGAAAAGCCTCTTACAGCCAGCCAGACGACTAATAAGGAGCGGTTCCTGTCAGCCAATCCCCCATAATGCCTCAGCACACGGCATTATGGACAAAATAACCCCCAACACACACACACACTCGCTTGCACTCTCAAACACTCCAGAAAAGGCTAGGAAAGGACTCAGAGAACTCAGAAATCTCACTGCTGTTCCTAAAACAGACTTCATCATCATTCCTCTTCTTCTTTAGCAGAAAATGATTGATATGCATAAGCACACACAAACACACCACCAGCCAACTGGAACAGCATTACTCAGAGAAGGTAGGGAGGGATGTACTAACGCCGCTGTCTCTCTATAATATGTGTGTATAGAAAGATGAGTCAGAGTAGCAGAGAAGCACACCACATCACCATGATTAACACATGCTTACGCTCACAACAACATACACACACGTGCATTATTCAACACGTTTGACTGAGTCTGGAAAATATACACGGACTCCCTTCAGGATCACAGCATCCGTCCTGTGCAAACTGCGTATATTCAGTTTGACCTCACCTTCACCCTAAGTGGTCTATCACGTGTACAATATGTTTAAAAGGTAGTCTAAGCAATTTGTTGGGCTAAAAAATTATAGAAATGATAAAAATGATTGTGTGGAAGCAGAAGGGTGAACAACATGAAAGGCTCTAAAAAAAAAAATGCAGGCAGTGTTGCATGTTTTGCATTGAGGTAGATAAATAAATTCAGCGTTTTCAAGTAGCAAGCCAAATTACACACTTAGGTGTCAGCACACTCCATAAACATGAGAGGAAACATTCATGGGCAAAGTGATCCCTTAAAATGTTAATTATCAACATTATATGGGGTGTTTTATCACATCCAAGAGTCAGAGGATGAGGTTGTTGCAGGAAAATGATAACAGATACACGCAAACTTCATAAAGTGGGTTTCATTTTTAAAAAAAATCTTGAGTCAAGAGAGGAAAAAATTTGCTGGTTTTCTTTACATCTATGAGAGTAAATTGAAGACTTTTGGGTTTTTGAACCGTTGGCCGCACAAAACAAGTCATTTAAATATCAACTTGAGCTTTGGGAAACTGTTAGAAAATAGTGAGAAATGCCCCTAACACATTATAAATTAGATAAGTAATCAATTAATTGAGAAAATAATCAGCAGATTAATCAATAAAGAAAATAATCTTTACACGCAGCGCTAACGCCATCTTTCAATTAAACTTAGATATTTAATGACAACTTTGATAACAATTTCTCTGGTGTCTATAGCCAAGTAAGTAAGTAAACATGGGAAACTAAAACTCTCCACTGAAACATAACAGTAGTCCAATAAGATGAACAGCTATGGCATTAACAAGACCGTTGATAAAAAGCCAAGTGCAGCTTTATATAGCAGCAGTTGACCTGTTATGTCTTTTGAATTATCCATATATCCATACAGCTTACTCTCTCTCTCCTCCTCCTCCTCCTCCTCCTAACGGGAAAAGAGTATCATAAATATGCATGTATATCTGTTTATCCGTTTGGAGGATGAGAGAGGAGAAAATTGTGTCAGTAAGCCTTGTATTTCATCAACAATTGGTGCTCTGATCGTCTGCTTAAAAATGCATGAGTGTCTTTAAGCTGCCCAGACTCTGAGCCAAGCGTTCCACTGAATTTAACACAGACTGCGCTACAACACCGACTCATACACTGGTTGTATAAAACATAAGGGAGCAGCTCTTTCTACTGTATACTACTGAGTGTGCAGGTGTATTCAGGAGAAAGTTCTCATTCCTTATTGATTTTATTGGTTAAAACCACTTTAGCCCTAATGGGAGAAATTACTAAAAAACATTTCATCTTGTAGTTGTTACAGAAGGATTTCATTATTTAATCATTCACAGACTAAATAAGAGAAGCACAACTAGATGAAACGTAAGGGATCACCAGAGTTGTTACAATTCATCCTAAGGGGGGCATGAATGTCTGTACCAAATTTCAAGGTAATCCATTCAATAGTTGTTCAGACATTTTCACTCAAAACTGCAAATGTGAACCTCATGGTGGAATTTAGAGGGAACGTCTGAGCAGAGAATCACCAAAGTCATGATATATATTCTGGAAACCATGAAGGCCTAAAATTTTGTGCCAATCTAGTAGATGTTGGGATATTTCACTGGATAAATGAAAGCTTTGACCTGATAAAAAGTCAGGGGATCACCACAGTCATAAGGATTCATCCTCTGGGCACCATGAATGTCTGTGTGAAATTTCTTGGCAATCCATCCAACACTTGTTGAGATATTTCACTAAAGAGCAAAAAATGTCAACCTCATGGTAGCGCAAGGGGAAAAGTCAGCAGATCACCAAAGTCGGTAGGATTCATCCTCTGAGGACAGTGAATGTACAAAATATCAGGGCAATTCATCAGCAGTTTAGATTTCAGTCTCAACCAAAGTGGTGAAGAGACCAACATTGCCATCCCTTGAGCCGCACCACAGTGTGGCTAAAAAAAGCTTCATTTAAAAAGAAAGCAAATGTTAATGATGGTGCTTTAAAGCAACAGTATGCAACTGTTTTACCTTAAAATAACAGCTTCAGAATCATTTTGATGGTACACTGACTTGTAATAGGGAGAATGGCACCCCAAACGCCTGTTCTTGCACTATGTAACTTGGGTTGAGAGTGTACGATCTCCCACGAGAAGTGCGTAACACTTTACAGCACTACGTCACACATGGGTTTAGCTCGGTATTCTCAGTACGGACATCATGGCAGCAAGAGACCGAAAAGGACGTTGATGGAGGAAGCTAAGAAGAGAAAAAGAGAGAGTGACCAAGCAAGAGTAGATCTCGGACTGGCTTTTAGTCACTGGCGAGAGCTTCGCGAAATAAAGACGCCATGCTGGCCTTCTTGCTGTTGGACTGGTAAGTAATATCAGCTGGCTTGCTATGTCTTGTGTTGTTGCACTTGCTTGATGTTTGGCTGTGTTAGCAAAGTTGTCGACTCGCTAGTTTTTGATCATAAGCCAAGTCAGTCCACCAAATCCAAATCCTTCAGCTTGTCAACAAAGCTGTCCAGGGGAGTGAATTTAATTTCCGAAAACTGTAGGAACGCCAAGTGGCAAAAATGACCAATTCTTGCATAATGTTGCTTTACACTTTCTAGAGCAACACAATTAAAGAATTTGGCATTAAGGAAGAACACTTTTCTGGTAGACTGGTGAGCTTTTCCTCCCCAAGTTCAGCATCAATAAGCAGCAGTTCAAAAATATATCAGGGATCTTGAAATGCCTTATTCTAACGCCGGAAGACAGCCTTGGAAGGCATCAGGCCTGTTTTATTTTTAGAGCAAGTCAACTTTTATTGCTCCACCTAAATGTATCAGTTCTC
Organism: Maccullochella peelii; assembly: GCA_002120245.1. Classification (NCBI taxonomy): domain Eukaryota; kingdom Metazoa; phylum Chordata; class Actinopteri; order Centrarchiformes; family Percichthyidae; genus Maccullochella; species Maccullochella peelii. Next base: position 15,284 of record LKNJ01000381.1, on the reverse strand, counting down.
CATTGGGTCTTACAGTAATTGTCTTATAATGCGTCAGCACCAATCTGTCACTGTCGTCATGTCATCATTTTTTCCTCCGCTTCTTTTGTGCTCCTCCTTTTTCAAATATCTCGAGTTGTGACACACCTTTGACTTTATCTCAGACATTTGCTCTTTCTTTCTTTCTTTCCCTCTCCCCCCATCTTTTTTAATCCCTCCCTCTGTTCTCCCTCTCCCCTCTGTATTTTGTCCTAATTGAAGGCTGAAAAGAGAGTTTTATATTCTGGCAGCATGAAATGATGAAAGGCCTTTGATCACTGTTTACCCCTGCAGGTGGTGCACAGCGGTAGCAACATGAGATACATCTATATCTTTTTATGTTTTTCCTCTCTTCTTGTTTTTCCTGTGTCTCTCCAGTCTTTCTTCCCTGTCCCGACTGTATATTGTCTCACAGCCTAAGAAGACATAAAACCCAGAGTATATTGGACTGTGGTATGACAAGCACTTATTGTGATCTGTTGTTTGTAAAGTGGGCTGTAAATAGTGGAGGGATAATGTTACAACATCCTGTCCTGTGGCACCATTTCCCCACGAAGGCGGTGGTGAAATCTCACCACACGCTAAGCTGGGTGATGAAACAAAGCGTTTGTTTCTTTGTACTTTTTATTTCCCGTTTTGGACAAACAGGTCACGCTGGCATTTTTACCAGCAGAGTCAGAGTCCGGGGCTGCTAGTTAGTTTGCCGGATGGAGGCTCTAGCTGAGGTTCAGGTAGTCATTACATTCCCTGTCCATCCAGCTGTCACATCATCTGAATCTTGACACAGTGATGACGTGTTTGGGGACAGTGGGACAAATAAATCTATGTGCAGACAAACAAAAAACCAGAGATAGGAAACAACAGCTCACCACGCTTTAAAGTGGATCCAGATTCTACTAGACTGGCTGGGGAACTCACAGGAGCCATATACAGAATCATACTGTTCGGCAACAGTGTGCAGTCTTACAATAACAACCAGAGGCGAAGCTCAGCTGACGGTTTTGTTTTTATACTGTATATATATAAAGCTGTACGTGGTCAAAGTCATGCTTCGTTGTTTTTGTAGTAGGACGGGGCGATAATTCAATATTAATCGACTTTTAATGGAATCGTACAGTGATTATATGGTCATGCAATGTTACCTTTTAACAAAATGATGTTATGTGTCCAAACAAATTGTAATTAAAAGCTACCAAATTAAGTTGTTGAGGTTTTTGTTTTCGATTGAGTATTGTATATGTAATCTTGCATACGTTTGTCCTGTTGCGATATAATATCAGAAACATATTCATATTTATATTCTTATTAATATCATGATAGTGAATCCAGCTACAGGTGGGCGATATGTGTACAATGTTATATCATATTTAAATGTAATTTTAGCATTTATATCATGATGTGATACATTTTCTGGGAAATTAATTTGGATAAAATAACCACACAAGACAATGAATACCTTACAGATCAAAATATTTCATCACATTGATGCAAAATTCGAGTAAATATCCAAAATTGCCATAAATCCGTCCTGCTTGTTGATTTCAACTAGAGCTGAATTTATTAGTCGATCATTCAATTAGCCAAACGACTCAAAATTAATCGGCAACTGATAATTGATTAATCTTTTCAGTCATTTTTCAAGCAGCTCAAATGTGAGGATTTGGTGCTGTTCTATGTCACATATAATAGTTAACTGAATATTTTAGGGGGTTTGGACTGTAGGTCAGACAAAACAAGCAATTTCAAGGCATCACATTGGGCTCCCCTTTTTCTCTGAGACGATTAATCGATCAGAAAACACGAAAACAAAAACAATCCGTTAGTTGCAGCCTTGAAAAGTTAAAGGACAGTTACTGCCAATAAACGATATGGCAAAAATCTCTGTATGTATCGTCATATCTCCCACCTCTAATTCCAGCCAAGTTGCATTGAATATTTCATACGTTTATCAATAGGCATCAGTCAATTGTGACATTAGTAATAGGGTATTCCAGTAAGGTTGTAAATACTGTAGACGTCTAGGTATTGGCTTCAGGTACATTAGGACTTCAGTGTTCAGGGATGATGGATTGTGAGTTCAGGTCGGAGTATAAAGGCTGTGAGGATGCAAGTACTACAGGAGCTCCATTAGGGCCCATGAAGATTTATGGAGGTTTATATAAGCTCATGTACTGCACATGACTAACTACCTTGACAGCTGGATAGTCCAAAAAATGTTTAAATAAACTGCTGACCAAGTGACTGTCACAGATAGGCAGGAAGTGCTTATTGACTCACTAACTCACTTACAGATTGAGCGTCCAGGTGGTTGACTGACTAGCTAATTGAAGTCTTACAGACTAACTGGCGTGCTGACTAACTGGTCGGCGTGATACACACACTCAGACACAGACGAACACACACACACAAAGCAACAGTCTTTCTGACGGAGGAAGAACTGTCATGCAGGCAGACGGGTGAGACGTCTAAGAATAGATAAAAGGAGGGATAGTATTCTGGGAACACACACACACACACACACACAAAGTGTGACGAATGTCTGGCAGATAAGTTACACGTGCCCTACGCTGCCGTAAACACATACTACCACAACCCCACACACACTTTCTTTGATATTCAACAGCATCATTTCTCAGCTCTTTCGTATTGCCACATATGGTAATTCACTTCTTGGCACTGGCCACTTCAAAGCTATGTAAACTACCTTCCAACAAACCACCTCCCTTGACCGGCTAAAGCCATTTCCTCTTCATGGCCGATTCCATGAAGAGGAAAATTCACAGATTATCCATAGCTTTATCCAACAAGGTCAAAGGTCAAAGCAACTCCAAGACATGGCGTGTAACTGACACTCCTACGATCGTCATGTATGGTAGAGAAGTGCTAGAAAAAGACACAGCCAGACAGATTTATTTGGCATAATTAAGGGCACCAGACTGCATTCATTCAGTAACATACAATTAACATACTGTGGAGGATTAAAAATACAGTAAAGCCAAATTTCTATTGTAGTCCAGAATACAGTTCTGGTCAATTCACCACATATACAGTATAAAAAGCACGCCTTCATTAAAAGTAAAAATGTTCTTCTTTCACCAAAATACATTGTCGTGAACAATAGCAAACAATGGCTGCAGTTACAGGAGCCAAATGTTGTCTTTCCAAATGAAATTAATCCAACTGGGGATTCCAGTGAAGTCGTTTACAGTACATGAGAAATAAAGTGACTGGAAAAGGCTACAGAGCAGAGGGTGACATGGGTGGAAAATATTCTTCCAATCTTGCTCGGTCACTATGTTTTTCTTCTTCTGCGGAGTGCAGATTTCTGCCCATAGTGATCCTGTTACTTTTCATATCATAAATATAAATATAAATATATATA
>LKNJ01000381.1:0-11854 GCA_002120245.1 Maccullochella peelii | reverse complement strand
TATATATATATATATATATATATTTCACATATTGAATATTACAGAGCTTCTACCCAAAAGAACCTGGAGTAAATATAAAAGCCTTTGTAGTATATTTAACCCCTTCAGCTGTGCTGATCTGACACCAGTTTGTGCATAAAAAGGAATAGTTCGACATTTTGGGAAATGTCAAATAAAGCCTTTTCCTCACTGTGAGGTTTCCAGGCAACCAGCTGAGACTCCAGGAAGTTACTGCGCCTGGCAAAGACATACTCCAGGACATAACCCCTTGTAAAACCCCAACTTTTTGTTTTTACATTCCAGCTTTTGTACTGATTAAAACAAACAAGATAAAATGTGTCTATAGTGAGCTTCAGAGGAGCTGGTAGGCTGATTTTTCATCTCTTTGGACAGAACCAGGCTAGCTGTTTCCCTGTGTTTCTAGTCCTTATGCTAAGCTTAGCTAATAGGTTGCTGGCTGTAGTTTCATATTTACAATATCATATGGATTTCAGAGTGGTATTTATCTCCTCATCTAACTCTCTGCAAGAAAAAGCATTTCCCAAAATGTTGAACTATGCCTTTTACTGCACACATTCAAACGGGTCAAACAGCTGTTACAACAGCTGTAACAGCAACCTGACAGATGCAGCCCCTTAAGATGCTCCAAGTCTCAAATGACTCGCACACAGTGACCATCATACAGACAGAACTAAGCCAAAATGTCTGAAGCATTACTAACAGAGTCACATGTCAAATGTGAACGTTTTATCTTTTTCAAACATTCATATTTGACTGGATTTGAATATTTGAGTGAGTGTTCGCCGCAATAAACTGGGAGATTTTAGTGTATCTGCAGTCACCAGCTCACTGCTGGGGTTTTTTTTGACTGAGGCAACAAATTTATCCGAACAAACTACTCCTGCAGTTATACAATTGGAGAGGGTGAACCAGCTGCAGCACTCCCCATGATGAACAATCTCCTGGAAACCTCACTTAACCAGAGATGGTTTCCCCCGGGAAAACACCCAGAGCAAGAGAGAGAGAGAGAGACTCTGTAAATGATGATACAATAAAAGTGAAAGAGTCGTGAGTCTTGCCTGGGTAATGTATTTGCTTTACAGTACATGTAACTACTCAAGTGGGTGTTTTTAAAAAGGACAATGGATCCTCAAAAAATGGAAAATAATCAACAGGGAAAATTATCATCTGTCAAATGGATTGTAATAGGATTAAACTGTACCACCCCTTTGTCAAATGAGATGAATTTCCTTCCCAAATGGCCTGTTTAGTCTGTTTTTAAATGTGTTTACATGATGCATATATAATCTGATTGGGATGCATTAAAAGGCTCCATGTTAAGCTAATATGAACCTTCTTTCACATTTTAATTGAAATTAATTTATTGAATATAGCCTTAATTTATAATTTAGAGAATGCAGATTATATTTTTCCACATATTTTCCAAATTAAGGTAAAGATGGAGTGAAAGCAAAAGTCTGAAATACAAGCATAAACTGTGACAGGCTGATATATGACCTTATCGCCACACTACACTGAAGACGAGTCAACATTTTGCCGATTTTGGATGCGGAAACTGTTGCTTTACTTTGCCACGGTGCCCCAAATCAGACGCAAACAAGTCAGTCAGACACAAACAAATTAGAAATTATTGATTTGACCTTTATATGCAGATCATTTCCAGCACAAAGGTTGACACATACACACAGACAAAAGCTACAAAGACAAAATTGACAGATAGATGCCACACATTCCTGACAGTGACATTTGACAACCAAAACAGCTGTGTGTGTGTGTGTGTGTGTGTGTGTGAGAGAGTGTGTGTGTTTGGCCTGTGGCCATTTTTCACTATCAACAGCAGCTGCCAATCGCACCAGGGTGTCAGGCTGCTGCTGGCATTCACACACACACACATATACACACACACACACACACACACACACACAGCCCAAAAATCAATACTGTTTCTCCCCCTATGCCCCTTCACATGCTCCAAAACAACAGGGCAACAACACAACACCGAAATGCACACACAGAGACACACATGCACTTTGTTGTATGTGCACAATTGCCTTTGATTCTTCACTGACATGGGCTAAATGCTGTGTGTATCAATGCCATTTTGAGACTGCAAACAGCATGATGGTGACTATAACATGGCCAGCGTGGACAAGCCCAGGGCTGCCATACCAGCACATGTGTATATGGGAATTTAGCTTTCAAATTAGCGAAATAACCTCTAATGTACTTAATCCCCCACTCTCTTTGTGTCCTGTCCTGTGTGTGTGTTCATACGCTTTAGCTAGCTTTCATGTAATTCTTAATAATGTAATTCTTACAATAGTATTAGCTTGTAACGTGTAAAATAAACACGAAGAACTAGCAAAACGGAATTCATAACAGCCTGTGGATATTATCCAAGCAGGTCTGACAGTGAGATGTACGCACAAACAGACAAACACCAACATATCCTCCTCCTGACCAATATCCTGTCCCAGCATCCCCCCAGCTCTCCACTCACCGATACGAGGTCTGTTTTCTGAACGCCAGTCCTCTTAATTTCTCATCCAGTGTCTCTTGCTCCATGTCGGGCAGACTGCTGAATGTATCGCTGCAGCAGCCCACGGCAGCTTCCTCCGAGCCAGCTCCGGACTCCGAGTCGCCGCCGTCGGCTCCCAGAGAGGCCAGGCGCCCGCTGAATCCCCCAGGCGACGGGCTGGTTCGGTCCTTCATTTGGGGGTCCATGCTGTGTCGCCCCGCGCTGGACCCCCCTCTCCCCCGGCTTGCGAGGGGGCACGGATGCCGGTGGTGGACGGGAGAATTGAAAGGTTTGGGGGAATAAATAACACAGCGTTAACGTTTCGAGCGGCTTGTACTTTGTGATTTCTGACCGATGACCGCGTTTATATAGTGCAGCAGGGCACTCACGAGCCACTGACCAACTGGAAGAGAGCTACGTCAAGATACCGACGTCTTACCGGAAGTGGAGTTTCTTAGCCTTCAAAATAAAAGCGAAGCCATTCCCAAAAAAATCCCCCGACTATTTGAAAACTGGCAGAGCAAAAATAATGTAGACATGTGTGTGGTTAAAAAGGGTTATGTCTGAAAAAGTTCACCTAATTCTTCCCATGATATAAAAGCAGTCTATGTAAAATCGTATACTCTTATATCCATGGGCACTTTACACTGTATTCATCTGTTTATCTTATCTCAACATAAACATTAATATGATGATTAAGAAAGCATTTCATATTCCACAGATATGTTGCATAACCTCACTATTGATATCATTTGTGCACAAATTTAATTTACACTTTCTAAATTTTTTTGACAACTACAAATCTTTTCTACACAGTCACAAGCTTGCATTTTTCATGCCAAGTTTTTTCACAGGTTTACAAAGGATAGTTTACAACTACAGACTTTGGATTTATTTGTTATTTGTTTATGAATCATAAATTATTTTCCATAATGTCAAGACAGCAGACTGTAAAATTTAGAACATACTATATAAATGCTTTATGTACATTTGTAATCAGTAGTAATGTAGTTTCTATGTTTTAATGGATGAACAAACTGAACCTTGAACCTTGCAATAAACTGCTCTCCAACGTCATGGTGGTCACAAGTGAGGTTCAGCCAATAAATATCATATTACCAGATGTGGAAGAAGTACTCAGATCTTGTACTTAAGTAAAAGTGGCAATACCACAGTGTAGAAATACTCTGTTACAAATAAAAGTTTTTTTAAAAGTAAAAGTACAAAAGTATTGGCATCAAAATATACTTAAAGTAACAAAAGTAAAAGTACTCGTTATGCAGAAGGGCCCATTTCAGAATAATGTATATTATATTATTGGATTATAATTATTTAAAATGAATGTTTAAATTGCATTAATGTTGAAGGTGGAGCTAATGTTAATTACTTGATATACTTTATCTGCTAAATTTCCACCCAGGGATCAATAAAGTTTAATCTTAATCTCTAATATTACGTGATAATTTATTTGTGAATTATATTTTGTATTATTAATCTTAATATGCAAAGTAACTAAAGTTATCATATAAATGTAGTTAATGTAAAAAGTACTATATTTGTCTCTGAAATGCGGTGGAGTAGAAGTATAAAGTTGCATAAAATGGAAATTCCCAAGTAAAGTACAAGTACCTCAAAATTGTCAGTTACTTTCCACCACTGCATATCACGCCTTTACTTAAAAAGGCTTTTATTTGCATATACATGACCGGAAGTGGGGTATTTGATACTTTATGACATGACAGGTTTCAAAAACTGCGAAAGCGCGAGCTGCTGTGAGGGCGGCGACAATAAACACGTTCAGTGTGTGCGGACTACAACTAACTGCAGCATCCATCCATCCATCAGTCAATCAATCAATCAATCAATCCATCTATCCATCCATCAACCCACCTAAACGCTTGTCTGTCTGTGTCTGTCCGTCCGTCCATCCATCCATCTGGCCCATGGGACGAGCAGCGTGGCATTGTGGGATATTCCCTCTCCTCCTCCTTTCTGCAGCATCATCAGTCAGAAAGTAGGGCAGAGGGTGAGCGCACGCACACACGCACGCACACACACACACACACACGCACACACACACACACACACACACAGTCCATGTTCAGTTCCAGTTCAGTGTGTGTTACTGGATCAGTCATGATGATGATATATTGTAATAAATTACATTATCAGTACTGATGCTTCAACAGCAGCATTTTACTGTTGTAGCTGCTCGAGGTGGAGCTAGTTTGAACTGCTTTATGTGCAGTTAGTTAGTTTGAACTGCTTTATATACGATTAGCTAGTTTTAACTTATATACAGTTCCCAATCTGGGGGTCGGGCCCCTCCAAAGGGTCACCAGGTACAACTGAGGGGTTGTGAGATGATTAACGGGAGAAAAAAGAAGAGAAAACACAGTTCTGATAGACAAATCTGTTTTCAGTTTTTGCACTTTGCTGTTTTTTGTGGAATATTTTTGTATATCATTTTGTGGAAAATCTCTTTGTGCCTCAAACGAGTTGTTTAAATGAAACCATGTGAGAAATTTCGATGGGAAATGTCTCTTTGATGAAACTGAAAAGAACTCAGGCATATAGTGCAGTACAATTTTGACCTAGTATCTCATAATTTTGACTTAGCAAGTCAAACATTTGCCATAGTGTCTTTTAATTATGACTTAATAATTGTGACCTGCAATGAGCATTTTCATTTTTATTATGCATTACTTTTCATCTTTGTTTTACCTTTTCCTGGCAAAAATGGGCTTCCAAGAAATAAACATTGTAAAAAAAAAAAAAGTCTATCTATAATTATTTTTTATTCATAATTAACAAGTCGTGTGCCTGAAAAACTCCTGCGATCCTGAATCAAAGTGTGAAATCAGATCGCAGAGTCAGATCTATTTACTGACTCTGTGTTGCTCGTGCTTCCTCACACATTTTTACAAAGTCTGTTCTGTTATTTATATCGATTTTATGACGCACCATAACTGGAGCGGTAAAGGAATTCATTGTTGCTGCGTTACTATGAGACTGGACTGTTATGAACTGTTATGGATGGATGGGGCTGTGTATTGTCTTGGGACTGTCAGAGCAATTCGCACTAGTTATTATGAGGCACTGCTGCTGATCTATTTTAGGATCCTTGTCATGATGGAGGAGAAGGAAGCTCCTCTATAAGCCAGTGTGTTAACCACAAGGCGCCTTTCTTTCCTAACGGAGTTTGGCCTTAACTTAAGTTAAAGTTGCACAGAGAATGCTTTGAAGCTAGCAACAACATTTTATCATCCACTGAAGTAAACATTATATTTTGGTCACGTTCGGTTTTTGCACTTATTTTGCATGTTTGTACTTGTAAAAAATTTACAATTCCTATTCTCTTTTTTAAAACCTCAGTTTGACCTTCGTATTTAAAATAACGGAAAGTAAACATGAAAATTTACTTAAAGTAAAAGTTTCTGGATTAATATTCCTGCTGCATTAATGTGGATGTTGCATTTTACTGCTGTAGATGTTTAAGGTTAAGCTAATTTGAACTCCTTTATATACTGTTGGGTAGTTTAATCTACAGCAATGCATCATGGTCTATAAGATCATCATGTGTTGGTAGCGTCAAAAGCGTCGTAAAAATGTAGTGCAGTAAAAAGTAGAATATTTGCCTCTGAGATGTAGTGGAGTAGAAGTATAAAGTCGCATAAAATAAAGTACAAGTACCTCAAATTTGCACTTAAGTGCAGTACTTGAGTAAATGTACTTACTTACATTCCACCAGTGCATAAATGCTAACATCAGCATGCTAACATTCTCACAATGACAACGCTAACATGTTGATGCTTAGCAGGTGTAATGTTTGCCATGTTCATCATCTTAGCTTAGCGTGTTAGCATGCTAACATTTGCTAATTAGCACTAAACATGAAGTATGTTCTTTCTTTCTTTCTACCATGAACAGACCACACACACAATCACAGATAATCTGCTTTTACTACGGAAAATACTTTATTCATTTGAAAGCAAAGACACATAAAGCCTTAGTCAGAGTGGCTTTACACAGGAGCAACATGGAAAAACACTCTAGTTTCAGTCTCAACTAGAAGAAAAAAAACTAAAAATATGTTTATCTTGTGTATCCTGTAGAACCTTTATAGAGTCGGCAGTGAGGAATGTAGTTTTGGCTGCCGCAGAGCAAAGACTATCATCAATGCACCCTAACAACATTCAGTTTTAACAATAAATCTTTGACGATTTACATCCACAAATCTGATCTACAAAGCTTAAAATATGAGATCTCTATATACAAATCTTGCTTTCTAGTCTCTAAACGGGACTTGGATCTATTTCTGTTGACAGCTTGATTCATCCTCAGTTACAAAATACGATTTCTTATGTTTCTGGGCTTAAATGACTCCAGTTTTGACAGTTGATATTACTTAAAACATCTTTTCAGCATGAGAGGGAGTTTTTAACGAATGGGGTGTTTCTATTTACAACATGGATGTACAGAAAGTGAACCGTCTCGTTTCATAAAGCTCAGAAATTTAAAAAAGCCATCTGTAATACACTTGAAATGGACAATTACGAGTTTTAAAGCCATGATCTGTAATTAACAAACTAAACCCGACAGACAGTCAGGACAACCTGTGAAGCGAAGGCATCTTACGTTCATAATTCAACAACTCAGCATCCAAAATAGACCCGGAATGAATTATGGATTGGTTTATAAACTGCAGATCCCAGACACATTTCGACTTCCTTATTTATTAACAACTCATATTTACAAAAATAGGTACTTTATTTCATTTCTGGGAAGAAATGTTTTTGGCAAATGCTGGTAGATTGCAGATAAAGACTCTTGGAGCTGACAGTGAGACTGTTGAAGGCAAAAGAATCGAAGGATTAAAGGCCCAAAAAAAGGTTAGTGCAGTAAGTTAATTCTGTGTTTCCATCACACATTTCAAAAAGACATCGTTTGACATTTGGGGAAATATGCTTATTTGCTTTTTTGCTGAGAGTTACACCACTCTCATGTCTGTAAGCTACAGCAAGCAGGCAGTTAGCTTAGCTTAGCACAAAGACTGGAAACAGCTTTCCAGCCTTTGTGCTAAGCTAAGCTAACTGCCTGCTGGCAGTATCTTCATATTTAGCGTACAGACATGAGAGTGGTGCTGATCTTCTCATATAAATCTCAGCAAAAAAAGCAAATAAGTGTATTTCCTAAAATGGCCAACTATGCCTTAAAGGAAAGACATCATTATGGGATGCATAACAGTTATTTTGAGGTGTACTACACACATTAATACAGCAGGAATATTAATCCAGAAACATCAGATATTTTTCTGCAGAATGAGTACTTTTACTTTAAGTAAATTTTCACGTTTGCTTTCAGTTATTTTAAAAACAAAGGTCAAACAGTTGTTTTAAAAAAGAAAAAGAGAATAGGAATTGTATATTTTTTGTAGTACAAGAGCAGCCTGAAAAAGTAGCCCCTTAAGATGCGTTTGATGACCAAAACAAAAATGGTTTTGCAGAACACTACGTCTCAAATATTGACTCCTGACTCACACACAGTGATCTTCATACAGACAGAACTAAGTCAAAGTGTCTAAAGTGTTGCTAACAGGGTCCTCACGAGTCAAATATGAACATTTTATCTTCGTCAAACATTCATATTTGACTGATTCATTGTGGAAAAAAAGTGAAATCAGTTGACTACATTATTTGCATCAAAACTACACACATTTTTGTGTAAGAATGTAAGAACTTCTTAACATCAACAAATAAAAAGTTTGAGACTTCTCAGATTTTCCAAATGAGTACAGGAACCCCGAGCTAAGCCCTCAATGTCTGAAACATCAAGTCAGATGAAGAAAATATATAACAATATATAAACGAGTACAATAACATAAAAAAACAATATGAACACAAACGAGTATCAAAATGGGATGTATGCGTCACTGGAATAGAATAAAACACTTAATATTAAAACTACAAAGAGCAACAAAAAAAGGTTTCTATAAATACAAAGGTTCTCCGTCAGTGTCCTGTAAAAAGCCTCACATGTCATATTTTAATAAACTTTCCGCTGGAATAAATGCCACGCTGCATTATTCACCAGATCTATTTGAATTTAGGATTTTTTTTTTTAACAGTGTTTCAAGATAGGTCAATTAAGACACCAGATGCAACTGATTAGTTGACTCATGTAAAAACTACTCAGTGCAACTTTACTTCAGATATTAAGGCCACCAGTGCCCCTTTGTTATTATCATTATTATTATAATTATTAATATAAATAATTATCACTATTACAGTGTATCTGATTAAGCAGAGATGGCAGAAAAAAAGACCTTAAACACTCAGCAGTGGGAACTATTGTATGAGGTTTGCTCCAGGACACTGAACCATGCTCCAGAGGTGGGGGAAGGTCAAAGGTCATCGTTGGGTTTAGGGGTGGGGTGTTGACATGGTCCTCAGGAGGTCTCGTTGACCGTTCGCTCCAGCTCTATCACTTTACTACTGCTCTCATTCGCCCTCTGCTCCAGAGACCTGAGAGACAAAAGATCAAATCAAATTAAATAAGCAGCTCTGTGAATCATCCGTTTCGTTTTTAGACTGAGCCACAAAGGTGATTTTAGGATTTTGCCATTTTTAGCTCCCTCCAGGCGCCTTAAATAATTATATTTTAGTGATCTGCTAATATACCCCTTCCTCTTTAGCCCCTTTGGTTCTGTCAGACCAATGGTTCCCAACCTGGGAGTTGGGACCTATAAAGGGGTCGCAGGATAAATCGAGGGGTCACAAGATGAGTTGAGATGTTATTTTTTAACTTTTCAGCCCTCAAAAGATTATTCAAAGTAAGACATATTTAGACAACTTGTGATGAGGGGTCACAAGTGCACAGTGCAACATTTTAAGGGGTCACAGGCTAAAAACAAATCTGTGTCTCATATCAATGGAAAAAAGTCTGATCCAGTTCGACTGCAGTGGGACCGCTGATTTTCTGTAGGTGGCGCTCTTTTCTTTGTTGCTATCACTGCCCAGTTCTTCTTCTGTTGTGAGTAAAGCGAGTATTTATCGCTGTGTGTGTTTACCTGTGCAGGTCCAGCAGCAGGTTTTTTGATGTCTGCGTATCGTTGCTTGTACTCCTGAAAGGTGGGTGTGTCTCCACCCTGTCGGGCTCCACCCCCAGTTTCTGTTGCTCTGAGCGACGCCACGCTGCCATGACGACGGCCGGCGTGTCCTCCCATTGCTCTGGATACTCTCCGCCCAGGCCAAGGAGGTGCGGCTGCTCGTCTTCAAAGGTTGATAACAGATTCCTCGACTTAACTAAAAGAGAGCCGAAAAAAACACATTAAAAACATTCTAATTTACTTTTTAAATTAGTTTTTATTCTAATTTATTACAGTTTTAGGAGAAACGGCACCTCTGAGCTCCCTGTCTCTGTATCTTAAACAGGATAATAAAGTTTTTTAAACCTTTTCAGAATGGACACACACTTCATCGCATTGTAGCGCCACATGTTATCGCCTGCCTTTTGAAAAAAAACAGTTCAGCCTGTCTGTTTGTGTTTGTGTGTGTGTGTGTGTGTGTGTGTGTGGGCAGGATGGGACAGGAAACTGAATTTGATTGTTAAGAAAATTATATCTGGTCTCTATTACAAAAGTGTACAGTGTGTGTGTGTGTGTGTGTGTGTGTGGGAGGTAGCAGAGAGGATGCAGTGAAAGGTCAACTCTTCTAATCAGTAGCTGTTGTTGCAGCGCTGTAGGTGGAATATGATTATTGGCAACGTTAGAATGAACCTCCACAGTTTTATAGTCGGGGATCTAATGATTCATTACAAAGGAAACAGCAGGAAGAGGTCAGTTCAGCTGAAAACTGTATAAAACTGACTGTGTAGACTTCCAATAATGCATTTTACTATGAATATATTAATGTATATAGCTATGTTTAGTCTTTCACACCAAATGCTATTGTTAATCTTGAGCTTAAGATGACGTTTCACCTTTAAAAGGCTGTTGTCTCGCTTGTGATTTAAACCTACATTCATTGATTATTTTAGCAACTTTACACAACTGAACAGACAGTTAATATGGCGAACGAGTTAGCAAACAGTCAACAATCCAGCAGGCCTCTCATGTCCTTTCTTGTAACTATGTGAGGAAAAGATCTGTACAAATAAAGTTATTATTATGAAGTTATTTATGATGTCTGTATGACAGGTGTGTGAGTGTAACTACCTGTGGCTGTGTAGGACTCTTTGACAGCCGGCTGTTTGGAAGCGAGGCCAGTTTCAGTGATGGTGGAGCACGGAGTCAAACTGCTGGGGTAGAAACTCCCCAAAAACAGAGCGAAACACAACACGACCACCTACAGAGAGACAGACAGACAGACAGACAGAGAGGGAGACACACAGAGAGGGAGACAGACAGACAGAGAGAGAGACAGAGAGGGAGGGAGACAGGGTAAATAAATTATGAATCAATGCTTAGCTGCTAATGAATGATGGAAGCAGATGTTTCCAATTCAATATTTTAATCAATGTTTCATCATCACAACCTCCTGTAAGCATGCACACACACACACACACAGTGTAGTACCATTAGGCATGATGATGTCTGGGTGCCAGCCACCCTGCAGGACTTGGGGACTTTGCCTGCCACCACCGCCTGCAGAGACTGCAGCTGCTGTAACAGAGACCTGGGGAGGAGCACACACACATACAGGTTACACACACACACACACACACACACACACACAGCTGATAAACTTGACAGATGCACATGAGCGGCGAATGAAATAATACCAAAACACTTCTCCATGACAGAAGTGCTTAGCTCCTTCCAAGTTTAAGTAGATTTTCCTTAATTATACATTTATTTCTTTGCATCAATAAACAGTAGAAATGTCGAATAAAGAGAGAACTAAGTGAGGAGAAGCACAACAAAACTTATTTCTACCATTCTCATACTATTTCTCATGCTATTTTATATTCTATACTACAATGCTTTACTATACAGTATATTATCAATTACAATCACTACATTTCACCATATATTTTATATCCCATATTATGTTAAAATGTTATATTGTTTTATTACATTACATACTGTACAATATTTCTGTTATATTTCTTTATTGATACAGACAAACAGTTAGTATCATTACTTAATCATAGTACATATTATTCTGGTGTACGCTGTGAAAGGTGCCATTCTGCATAATAAGGGCTGATACATTTAGCTGAGATTATTTGTTATTTAATGCAGGATTATTTGTACAACTTTTACTTTAGTAAAGGATCTGTATTTTTGCTATACAACACCATCTTTTATTTATA
>LKNJ01000380.1:0-176211 GCA_002120245.1 Maccullochella peelii | reverse complement strand
CCCCCCCCCCCCACCCCCACCCCCTCTCCCTCTCCCAGGCAGACTAATGTCACTCTGGGACTGCTATGCACAGGAGACATCAGGAGGAGGAGGGAAACAGAAGCGGCGTCCCTCACAACATCAGGTAACACCCTCCATACATACTGATGAATCTCTGGCCTCCTCACCACTCTTTTACATTATCATTGGAGGTGTTGTGTTGTTACATGCAAGATTAAATCTGCAGATTCAGAATGTTACATATCTCAAAGAAAGAGCTTCAGGTATCATTTTTGTAGTGTAAAAACGTTTGTGTTTTTAGCCATGCTAGCAGCGTGGCTGTAGGGACGGCAGTGTCGGTCTGTCGGTCCACCACTTTGATCCAGACTAAAATATTTAACTACTGGATGGATTGCCATGACGTTTTGCAAAGACATTCATGGTGAAACCTAATGACACAAACAGCTTCATATGAGTATATGCTCAATAAGATAGACGGTAGAAATAAAACTAAAGCGCCTGCCTGGGACCATTTTTGCATACACATCACACTTAATGACAACTCTTCGTAACCACTGATGTTTTCTCACTCTGCTCCCTTTTTTCTTTTCTTCTATCTCTCCATGTAACACTTATCAACAAGTAAATGTCTTGCTTATCTTGAGTTGCAAATGATGATGTTGTGTCCTGGAAAAAATGAAAATAAAAATAAAAACTTTCATAAAAAAAAAAGACATTCATGGTGCCCAGAGGATGAACCCTAATGACTTTGGTGATCCCCTAACTTTTCCTCTAGCGCCAACATGAAGTTGTCATGTAGTTTTTAGTGAAATATCTCATCTACTGTTGGAAGAACTGCCTTGAAATTTGACATTCATACCCTCCTCAAGATGAATTGTAATCATTTTGGGGATTATAATTCAATTTAGTGTCACCATCAGGTCAGAATTTCAACGGGGGGGGGGTTTGAGAACCACTGGGCAAACTAAGAACATGGTAAACGTTATACCTGCTTAAAATCAGCATGTTAGCATTTAGCTCCAAGCACCGCTCTACCTAAATACAGCCTCACAGAGCCTAGTTAGCAGAGCTAGCATGGCTGCAGACTCCTAGTCTTGTCAATACATTGTTGTAATTCCATCAGAATTACAGAATGTGGAATATTTGATGAGTTGACAGCAGAGGGAAGTGTTAGACAGGTGGGTTTTGTAGCTATTTTACGTTTGGAGCTTTCTGTTTAAAGCAGAAGAAGTGTGATGTGGAGTTCACCCTATTGGAGGTGGCACCGAGCAGCAGCCGTGGTGTGTGTTTGGACCAGTGGAGCTGCCTTTTTTCATTAGAGTCATGGCTCGGGGCCTTGTGTCTTTGCCGGATTGAAATCTGAATTGGTTTGTCCACCTTTTCTTTTGCGTCCCCTCTCTGTGCTCCACTCCCGCAGCTGCTGTTTGTCATTTAAATAACAAATGCTGGTGGCTCCCTGATTTAGTGAGGGATGCAGGCCTCTGATGTATATTAATTTTGTCGCACAGTGCACTGTACCAGGGTCCATCATTCATTTGGATAAAAGAGGTGGAATTTAAAAACAGCCAATGCTTTACTTGGATACAGATTGCATCCATTTATTGCATTGAGTGATGGAACGGCCGGCGACTCTGTCCTTCACCTCGCCAGCACTCAACCACTTCCCATAAAAGTAAAAATGGATTCACCCCTGGCCCTTAAGAGGACCCCTGTTATTCAACATGCGGAACGAGGGGCACCCCTCAGTTTCTCGACAGTTAACAGACCCACAGTCTGTTGTGGTGTGAGAGGGGGAAATACATGTGTTAAAATCTTACACAAACATGACAAAAGATTCATTCTTTTCCCACAAATTAAATAAGTTATTAGTATAATCTGTGCAAATTACAAATAGGGCAATGACTGTATATTATCTAAATAAATACTATATTTTCTAATAGTTTTTTTAAGTGGAGATAGTATAATGTAGGTCTTAGATATTTTAATTTGTGTTTTGGAGTAAGTGACTAAAAGATTATCCTTTTCCTAAATTGCATAGTAGGAGAATCCCTGATTGGCACATCCCCCCCTCAGCCTCAGAGTGTTTTCCTGCTTCTTGAGTCTAGTGCCCCCTGTCCACCATGATTTATCATGCATCCCATGTCGTCCAATGTCAGTTTCTGCAGCTGCAACTGCTCTGTATAAATCTTTACTTTGGCAGCCTGCTGCACCATGTCTCTCCTCAGTAATCTCACCACCGCCAGGAGATGCACATTCACTCTGACAAGCTTTCACACTCTCTGTGTACAAATGTTGGTTTGTTGCTATTCTGGCATAAATGTGCACAGAGACGAAATCAGATTCAGTGATTTGTTGAGTGGAGTTGTTTTCTGGTAAACATCTTGTTTGCATGGAAAGATTGTTTGCTGCATTTAGTAGAAAAAACAGTGTGGCTCCCCGTGTTGCTCTTAGTGAACACGACAGCTGAGTCTTTGTTTGAGTTGGCCAGAGGAAGTGGATTGTTGTATGTGTTAGTGGTTGATTTGAAACTCTGTAATCAGGAGTGAAAATGGTCTGCGGCTAGAGGTGTCTTCCAGGGCTCCTTTGGGAATTACTGAGGCGGTACCCAGCTGTTGCTTTGTCTTCTTTCTTTACCCTTTTAGCACTTCCACGGCAGTGCTGAAGCTGGTTGTGGAAAAAAAACCCCACAACAACTTATCAAGCCAGGTATCTGTTTGGATTAGATGACCACTCCATTTCTCAGCCTTAAATTGGCCATTTTCTACTTTTCACACCACCGTCAAACCAACAATCCAACTCAATCCAACAAGTCCTTACTAGATATAGAACAAAGCATGCCAGTTTTTTGGTACTATATGTTATCGGGTGTTATTAAAAATACAGATTGAAATTGTCACTTAAGGTGTATTTATTTGGGCTTTGTCCATAACGTGTGCAATCTCTACAGATATTGATATTTTTATTCTGCAAAGAGAGTCATTTGTAAGGCAAAGATGAATCAGTAACTGTAAAGATCCTGATGGATTTTAATAGCCTTGGCTGGTCTCACACACAGACTAATTCATTATTGCAATTTTACTCCTCCCCTGCTGCCTCCTGTAATGCCCTTCATCTCTATAAAGAGATGATGGTAGTAAACCCAAACTTGAACTTATTCAGTGTGCTACATTTCAGGAGGAGTTAGAGTTGAGGTCAGTTTGATTGACCTCGTCAGACTGGTGCGTTATCTCTATATGTTGGAAAGTGCCACATGTGGGTGCCCATGTGGGGGCCAGCCCCTTGGTCAGCCCTGCCGCCTCTCCTCTCCCCTCTGTCTTCATGTGTCTCCTTGCCCGAGCAAGACGGCTTGCGTGACAGATCACCTGCGTCGCAGGCCCGCCGTGTTCCTGCCCGGCGGTCCGGCCCCCTCTCATTAATGCCCAGGCTGGTGCGAGGGCCGTATGGCAGCACAAGACAAATAACGCTACCACTCAGCCATCACTTCTGCTGACAGAAATGCAGCCCACCGCACTATTTTGCCCTCTCCGGCTCCACTCCGCACCCTGCTCGCGTCCTTCAAACACCCCCCCATCTCCTCCGTCTCCACCTGCACCTGCCTGCGCTGCTCCACCAAACTTTCCTGGTGTTTTTTGCTGTTGCTGGAGGCTCAGCTTAACACTGAAACCCACACAAGTTGACGTAGTGTAACTGTGAACCTGCTGCCTTTGTAACCACTCTAATTGTTTTCAGTTTGTGGAGACAGATTTTTGTTTTTAGCAGCTCAGTCAGTCAGGTGCTTCTCGTTCATGTTCAAACCTTCTCACCGGGAGGTCTGATTTGAATGTACTGTTTCTTCAATTGTGAAAAGAATGGTGTGTGTGTGTGTGTGAGGGAGAGAGGGAAGGAGAGCGAGCAGGAGAGAGAAACACAAAGGCTAATCATTAAAGAGCTATTCAGCCCTGTTCATTTAAGTGTGGGAATCAGCAGGCCCATTACTGTCAATGTGTAATTAGCTGATTAATAAACAGGGGGAAGGGGAGTGCTCCAGGAAGGCCTGTAATGATTGTTTTTAGAGAGCATCACATGAGAGCTTATTAAGATGGTAAGATGGTTCCATTCAACCTCCCATTATCACCCACAATAAATGCATGTACTGTAATTCTTCCATTGACAGAAAACCTTTGTGTTGTAATGTCTTTATTGACCTTGATGTAAAACCAGTTGAGTGTAGGTGTAGGTGCTCTGGCCAAATGAAACAATCTTTTATTTAAGTGGTTGATTACTCACATTCATAATTTATAAATTCTTGTATTGTATACATTAATATACAAAGATTCCATCATTTTAATGAATTATGTGAATGCTTTATATTATTTACCTACAACCTACATGCAGTCAGTGGTGGAAAGTACATTTGCAAGTACTGTGCTTAAGTAGAATTTTGAGGTACTTGTACTTTTCTGCTACTTTATACTTCTATTCCACCACATTTTCAAGGCAAATATTGTACTTTTTACTCCACTACATTTATCTGACAGCAGTAGATCAAGATTTTACATATAAAAACATATGCAAATACAATATATTGTTAAAGATTAAACCTGTGGTTCCCACACTTTTTGGCTTGTTCCTTAAAACCAGTGTCTGGTTGGGGTCCTTTGTCATGTTTCAGATATCTATGAATTGTTCCAAGGGACATTTCCCCTCTAAACGTCTGTTTGAGGCCCAAAGAGGTTAGATTATCCAGTATTTCACTAAAAAGCAAAGATTGGAGAAAAGTCTGAAAAAATAATAAAGATTTGTGTAGCAGTAACTTTCATTTTTCTTTTTTCGTACTCCATTAATCATGTCACAATCCTTAAGATTTGTCTTTGGTGGTGTCCGACTGCTACTGTAGGCTGGGAACCACTGAGCTAAACTAGCTATCTGTATATTAAGTAGTTAAAACTAGCTCCATCTCCACCTGCTAAAACAGTTAAATGCTACTAACAATCTAATAATAGAAATAATGAAAAAATCAGTCACAGGGGACATTTATCTGCAGTACTTTTTGGACTACTTTTCCTTTTTCTACAATGCATTTATACTTTTGCCGACGTAGGATTTTGCAGGACTTTTATTATTTTAAGGACTTCTTCCACCATACAATAAGCTAAACACGAGAAACTTGAATACAGGTACAGCGATTAGCTGGAATAATGTCACTTTCCTTAAAGTTCAATGTGTGTTGTAATATTTAAAATGTTTAGTTTATTTAAATGTCTGTTCTCTCGATCACAATGTAAAAATGTGTATAAAAAGCTTATCCTGGTTGTGACCTTGACCTAGGACAGAGGCTAGTATCTGGTATGCCCTGTGCATGTTAACACACTCACAAACTAAATGTTCCCAGCCATTTCTGTGTATCTGTCAAATATGAAAACTCCTGAATTTTGATCCAGGCCTTTGACTATGTTTAACCCGAGTGTTTGGGTTGAACCTCAGCAACGGTTAGTCATCGTTCCCTCAAGAAATATTAATCAATTATCTTGCCCGCCGGATCAGTTTGGGGAAGAAGTCATCTGGAAAGAGGCACAAGCAGATATAATGGGAACGAGCAAAAGCACATGCCAGTGAATGCTGTAATGCCTAATCCTTTGAGACAGCCCAGAGCCACAATGTCACTTCTAGTTCCCTTGTCCTCTGCTCTGGGACTGCCTTGCAAATGTCTTGTGTGACCGCCGCCAACTTTTTTTGGGGGGAGATCAGGAAAGATTTATTTATCAAGCATGTTAGGGAGCGCAATTGTTTTAGTGTTCCTCTGTCTTCTGCAAAAATTGGCCCTGGTTCTCTTTCAGATATTTCCCTTCACTCCCAGAGACAAAAAGCTTTAAAGGTGAGTGAGATCAAGAGAAAGAGGCTGTTTAAAAAAAGGAGGGTAGTCAGTGAGATGTGAACGTGTGAAGAATGGAGTTAAAAACATACAGCTTCTTACACAGCATAACCGGAGGGGGGAAGTTAAGCCATAGGAGCACCACAGATTGGCCTTTTAATAACCATGTCCACAAGTCATACGGGGCCAAATTGGATTTGGCTCACTTGACCAAAACCTCATTAATATTTAACCTATTAGAAGAGGATTGCTTCAAAGTTTTATTTTAATATACCTAAAACAGCGAGCGATCCATGAGTCGTGGACTAAATTTAATTTTTATTTGAGAGGCTGTCCATTGGAACCGAAGGAAAATATGATTTATATGAGTATCTTTTACTGTTAGCTCTCAGTGTTGTGTTACATGTCCAGAATACGATATGTGCTTTCTTTTTCTCTGCAGCTAGCAACCCATTTCATAAGGATCGCCAGAGAGAAGAGGCACAGGGAGCCAGTAACACCTCAAGTGCCCCTGGTTCACAGTCCTTTACCTCTGCTCCGCCTGAGAGTTTGTCTTTCCTCCGGGGGGGACCATGAGGACACCTGAACGGGGCTGGACGAGCACACCTAAGTCTGGAATATCGTGCCAAAAGAAAAGCTATTGTGCCAGAGAATGAAAAAGCTAAAACTCCTCTTGCTGCACAAACTTAAAGACAAAGGAAAAATACAAAGCACATCATTACTCCTCAAATCAGCCTGTTACTGCTAGATCCAGTCTTTCCAGGTAGTATATTAAGCATGACAAATGTTAATGCAATCAAGCCTTGTTACGCCTCTGCCATCTCCTCAAGGAAGAAAGCAGCTTCAAGAGGCTCCTCGTTTGACTCAAGTCTCGACGGCTCCTCCTGTTTCCACACACAGTCTCCAGGCCACCTGCTACCACACAATCCAGCAATTATGTCCACTCTAGTAGCGCAGCGTTTGTCAGCGGGTACGCTGTGAGGATGGTCAGGTGAGGCTGGGTGGCCGGGGGGGTGGGAGGGCGGTGGGTCTGCTCTGCTTTACGGCAGCCAACAATGGCTGTGCAGTAGCACGTAGCTAGCTCCGAGACAGGAGAGCATCAGAATGTTTAGCTACCACATGCTGCTACAGGGTTCAGAGATGCGACCACCGGTAGAGAGCCACACAAAGTACAGGCCTGCTATTAGCATGGATTTGAAAAGCTACAGTTTGTACAAAGGTGCTCATTAGCACAATACAGGAGTGTAGTCGAGGTCCTCAGAGGGCCGCCTCTGTTCTCTTCAGCTTACCTTCCATATTCAAATTTCCCCAAATGTATTTAAGTTCAAGGCCAGCTGCAAATCTGTTTGAACAGACTGTTTTTCAGCAGTGGTGGATTAGTTGCTTTTGGGGCTGTGGATGAGAGCCAGCAGAAAGGAGTCAGAGGAGCTGCAGGAGACAGGAGAGGAGAGTCGTACACTGTCTTTTCACCTACCCTTGGGGTATACATTTCCCCGGCTCCCTCGGCATCAGATGCATTAAAAGATCAATGGCAGCATACAGTGAGATCAAACACAACAGTTCTACGCCAAGCTGGTAAACAAGCAGTATTTTGAGAAAAATGCATTATTTATATGGGAGTCAAGTGAAGTACATTCTGCTTGAACTCAACCATATAGACGATAACTGTTGTAGTCTTTAAAAACACAGACGCATGCTCTTGTACATAGTCAAATCATGACTGCTGGAGAGTGTCTTGAAAAGGTATTTTACAGTGAAATGTTGACGTGAAGAGAAACAGCAGAGTGAATTTGGTCGTGTGCAAAAGTTTCATGTTTTAAAAAGAAAAGCATACTGTATCTGAAATCTTCCTAGCACCAAAAGGCACAGGTATGCCCTTTCTATAATGATTACAAGATAGCTTTTTAGTGAAACGAACCGCATTAGCATCAGCTACATACTGCATGTCTTTTCAGACACTTTAATGCCTTATTTAAGAGAAGAATCGCATTTAGTAGAATGAGATTTGCCAATTAACGTGAGTTATATGTCTGCAATAATCCGTTTGAGAAGGCTTTATGTGATCATGTTGGCCAGGGATGACATTTATAAATGCTGTGTGTGCACACTCGTCTAAATGCCTCACACAAGACATCCTGCCACAGGAATCAGTCAAAGTGTTGAAGCAGAGAGCACCCCCACCCCCACCCCCACCCCCCACCCATGGCCAATGCTCCTGTATCCGCTGCTGCAGCTTGACCAGGGAGTCCAGCAGCACCGTGAGCTCTTCCCACGCCAGGAATACACACCTGATTGATAGGAATAGCACAGGTTGATAAATACATTGGTGGCTTCTTTAAGAAATATGCCCCTGAACACGTTGAAGTATTGACTGTGTAGTGTTTTAAGGAGAGTTTCTCGCCTTGCCTTATCCGTCAGTCTGTGTTTTGGAGCCAAGGCATTGACAGGAAAGGAAGACGCATCAGTTCAGATACAGTTCCATTAGTAGCAGGAGGGGGAACACCTCACCTGCCTCTCTGGTAATTAGCAGTCACCATAATGACATCTCAGTCAGACCGTATGCCCCAAAATTAATTTCCAATGGCCAGGAAGTGGAGGAATGGCTTCCGAGCAGCCAGTCAATTGCCCTGTTACAGTTAAGGAATCCAGCAGGCTGGTACCACTCATATTTCATCCCAGGTAAAGATTACCTGTCAGGCCCATGGGAGATGTATTGATCTGTTTTCCTTTTTCCGCCAGCAATCACCTGACAAAGGCACCTAGGAGGCGAGTGAATGAGTGATGCCTGGTCTGTCTGCTCCAGCTTAGTGGCTTCTAGTGTCCACCGATGGGTGGAGAGGTGATGAGGAAGAGGAGAGATAATGTAGTCATAAACTCTGTTTGAACCTCCTCTCTATGCATGCAGGGCAGCCCCCTTGGTCCCCCGGTGTCACAGGTCAGTGGGGAATTTGCTTTCTTTTTGCCTCCTTTCTTGTCAGTGGCATTTGTTCTTGCTGTGTAGTGTGTAGTGATGATAAAAACACATGCAAAAGAGGCTCTCTGGTTCCTGCTGACAAATGCATGTTGCGAGTCACTGTAGTTCAACTCACTTTGGGTTTCAAAAGTGATCCGGTTTGATCTGGGCACCCTTCTCACAATGAAACCCAACCTTGTGTGGTTAGGGTTTCCTGTGACTGTCAGTGTGGCGATGCTGCACTAGCAATGATCAATATATTTTACATTATATCGTGTTTTTTGGCAGCTAAAAGTATTTATATATTTGCCTTGTTCAGTGGAATGTCAGAGTTGATAATATCCATGAAGCCATGCATTTAAAGTGATTGCACTGTATAAAATGTGTAGTATTTATGATGTGATGCATAATTATAGGTCCATTAATTGAGGATTTAGGTCTGAGGACATTAAATAGATAAATTAAATTCCATGATAGATAGTAGAGTAGATATGTCTCTCAATTTTTTTACTGTCGTATTTTTTAATTTCATTTACAAGGATTTAAATATATCTCCCTGATATCAGGGCTCTTAGGCAGCTATCCACATTTGATACGTAGTACAAATAGCATCTTATCTCATAGGCTGTTATCTTTGTGTTTAATAGCAGCGGAGGCATGCCTAATTGCTTTGCAAATGATCTAAAGAGGATTAGTCCTGCCTTAGAAAGTCTGCACAGTGTCACTAGATGTTAGAGAGACATCACAATGGTAAAATCCAATCAAACCTGCAGTGCAGCGTTTATGCAGTAGCTCTGTTTTATATAATCATCGCCTGGTGTTATGTCAAAGTAACTGTCAGTATGAGTTGGATACTCTTTTGAATAAACTGTATGAACATGATTGTGGACTATTATGGATAAGAAGCTGTTTTAAGACGTTGTACTTCTATTTAGGTCATTTGTGTATTTTCAAAATGATTTTTTTAAAGATGATGTAAAGTCTTGCCTTGTCGTCATAGGTGATGTTATAATCATTTCTCCATGTCATGAGTGTTTATAGAAAAAAAACTGCAGTATCTATTTATTTCAAATATTGAATTTGTGTGCAATAAATGAAATTCTGACTTATATGTGCATACTTTTCTTTTATTTGGTAGTATTACAGTATAGAGGGACAGGAAACACTGGGAGAGAGACGAGTTAATTATATGCGACAAAGGTTCCTGGCTGGTGTTGAACCAGGAATGTCGTGGTTACAGTACGTTATGCATCGTAACCACTCAAGCACCAGGACGCCTGAAACAATTTCTGTTCTAAAACCAGTTTTTTAGACATGCCATTGGCTTGGCATAGATATTGAACACAGTATTACTGATAGAACAGTTGATTAATCCATTAGTTGATTGTCAAATCATCTGATATAATGATAATAAATCAATTGACCAAGTATGAAACAAGACTAAGTCTACCCATGCTGGTGGCTTTGTGAGGCTTAGACACAGCGGTGCTTTGAGCTAAATGCTAACGTCAGCTTGCTAACATGCTCACAGTGACAATGCTAACATACTGATATTAAGCAGGTATAAAGTTTCCCATGTCCACCATCTTTGTTTAGCATGTTAGCATCCTAACATTTGCTAATTAGCATTAAACATAAAGTACAGCTGACGCTGATGGAAATGCCATTAGTCTGGTAATAGATGAAAAGTCAAAGGTCCACCAAAGTGATTAAAACTTATCGTGA
The DNA here is from genome assembly GCA_002120245.1 of Maccullochella peelii. Classification (NCBI taxonomy): domain Eukaryota; kingdom Metazoa; phylum Chordata; class Actinopteri; order Centrarchiformes; family Percichthyidae; genus Maccullochella; species Maccullochella peelii. The sequence continues at coordinate 165,682 of LKNJ01000380.1, read as the reverse complement.
GGGGAACATGAATGTCTGTACCAAATTTTATGGAAATCCATCCAATAGTTGTCGAGACATTTCATTCAGAACCACAAATTTAAAACTTCATGGTGCTAGAGATGAAGTCATTAGGATTCATCCTCTGGGGACCAAAATTTCATGGCAATCCACCCAGTAGTTAAGATATTTCAATCTGGACCAAAGAGGTGGACAGTCTGACCGACCAACCGTCAGAATGAAATGGAGTGACACAAGCCCCACAAGATTTGACAGCGGTCCTGTTGAATACAAATGTTAGTGTGGCTGAGAAAATACTCCCTCAGCCGATGGAGATTATCAGTAGATCCCCCACTGTTAATCTTGCGGCTGAATGCTGAGGACGGTGGTAGTCACTTTGCCACGTGTTGAGAGTGGGAGCAATTCTCTCTGCTCACCGGTGGTCCACGGTTACAAATCACATCATCAGCTGTCTGAGCACCCACAGCCACCTTTTCTCCAGCTGATTGATGGTGGAATGGAGGAAAAATCAATGGCTTCCTCTCGTCAGAAAGAGCCAGCTCTGTCATGTTTGGGAGTTTGATGTTACCCTCTCTTACTCTCTCTCCGCTATGGGAAATTGAAAGCTGAGTTTGAACAAGCTGACAGACGTGAACAGACTGGAGTCTCTCAAGTCGATATAATGACCGATTTCAATCTGCTGCTTTACTTGTGAGGTTATCAGTCCTGCCTTTTAAAAACACTTCTAAACCACTGCAGAAGATCACAGTGATCAGGTTGAGTTTCTGGTAAATGATAGTTAGTCTCATGAGCTCCTTTGTAGGTGACCCTGTGAGTAACAGCAGTCAGTGTTCTTACTAGTCCCCCTCCATCACTTCATCCTTATCACCACTATGACACACTGCAACTGTGAGGCAAGGTTTCCATTCACAGCCTGCTCTGAAATGAGCAAGCATCACTGAGCTTTTTCACTCCGACACATATTCCCCCCCTAATGGGAAATTCAAATATCACATATCAGCTGAATGCAATATTCACTTAGCGAGAGATAACACTCTGCTTGATGTGTCTCATGTATCCGGTTCAGAATAGGCACGGCTCAGTCTCCGACACCAGATCTGACTGTGAAACTGTGTATAAATTCTGTCTGAAGCTCGTGTGCAGCCTGTTCATTCACCCTTGCGCTTTATTGGTGTGCATGTGTTGGTCCTCTTGTGTATTTGAGGGGGAGCAGATTCCAGGGCATCTGTGCTTGTCCCGCTGCTCCTCCTGTGTCTTTACACCGGCACCATCCCTTTTCATTTCTGCTGGCATTCTAATCAGAGCGTTACGAGCTTCAGCGGGTGAAGTACGAAGGAAGTTGTGTTTCCTGACAGCCAATAAAAACCGTATAATCTCCCTGATTCAAGTGGCCCATTTAAAAAAAAATACTAACTAGTGCTATCACTCAGACCACCCCCTTCCCTTTTTCTTTAATGCCCTTTTTTATTTAATATATAGCCCATGAAAAATGAGAGACTCGCCGTGTAGATATTTTGTTGCTGATGATGCGAGACGAATTTCCATCACAGCTTTGTTTCCAGCGGGTGAGCGGATAATCTTTTACAGCGCAGGGAGGGAGGGCACCACTCCCATCAATCTCCAGGGCTTATAGCTGCCGCATGGTTGCCTTACCTGACCAGGATGCCTGCACGGCACCACGCCGGCATCCCACTCAGGGTCAGGAGCCACCAGGGGACGTGGCCGCTTATCGCTTATGGAGCAGCCACCACCCAAACCCTCCTTAACCTGCAGAATAGTGCTTCACTTCTGTTCCATTATTCCTGTCATTGTTATTATGTCATTTTTCTAACAAGGCGGTCACGTCTGAGAGAGCAGCATTGCTTTCCTGCTGACAGCCTTGTGAAACTATGTTTGCAGCGAGGGCCTCAGCTGCTCCTTTTGTCGACACAAAGCCGCTCCAGAGGTTTCACCCCTCTGTGATTCTCAGCCATGTGCACTATGTGTTGTAAAGCAAAAGGTTTCAGTTTTAGTTGTGGCATCCTGCCCAGGCAGCCTCTTGAGAGGGGCCCCTGGTGGCCTCGTGCTGGTGTAGTGGCTGGCAGGCGTGCAGCTTGCTGCTCTCTGCACCCCGCTGCCCTGGCAGTCGCCTGCTGCACAGCTCCTCCCGTAGAGACGATGCCGCTCTGATTGACAATAATGGGAAGTGGCAGAATCGATGGGAGACAAGAGAGGGGTGCGCGTAAAATTCTCCTGGAGCTTCCAGATACAGACCAGGGGCTCTGGCACCACTCACCTGTCATCCCTGCAGCACCAGGATTAGGGCCTGTGACAGCAGGAGCAGCCTGAAGAGAAAGATGCTGTGGTCGTCATTGCCACTGATAGCCTGGAAATGCTGCCTCTCCTGCACACTTAGACCACATATATGTCTTGTTACCTGGGCCCAAGCACCACACTGCTCCGTGGGATTTCTGACAGTGGCTAAAATCTTTATCTACAAATGAGAAAAATTATTCTTTCCTCAAATTGAGACAAGACAAAATGACCCGACACAAGAACATGAGATGTAGAATAACCTGAAAGGAGTGGATGGCATGGCCTCAAAAAGTATCTAATTTCAAGGATTGAAATAGCAGTTCACCTTGTGCTTTGGCATGGGATATGTGTGTGTGTGTGTGTGTGTGTGTGTGTGTGTGCGCGCTGCGGCAGCGGATGGAGGGCATGTGTCGTGACAGAAGGGGCACTCCATTCTCTAATTGATCGGCAAAAGATGCACATGAAGAAGACGTTAAAGCAAAATGAAGTCATAACAGTGGATTGAGACATTTATTAAGTCAGACGAAAGGCCCTCAGAAACGTTGAGATTGTTTATTGATTTTTGTGTTTTGGCTGGCTGCGCAGGAGTAATCGCTCGTGCTGCTGCCACGGAGGCTACGGGGCTCGAGTGCAGCCAAATGTTCAGGTGGAGGCGCTGACTTCCTCCTAAAGGAGGCAACTTTAACCAGCAGAACACAGAGCCTTCATTATGACTGCAGTTGTTCCATCATTTATATAAGGGTCCTGACCTGATATGCTGTCAGTCAGTGAGCTGAGAATGACGTGTATTGCTGATATGTTGGCTGGTGCTAAAAGTAGTGTATTCTCAGTGTACTAGACTGATAGAGTAGCATTTGTGAGATGAACAAACAGACTATACTTTCCTGTTGTTGTTTAACACAAGCTGGTTGCATATAAATTGATTATTGGAATTTATATTTTAAGTATTGCTGTTTATTTATATTAATTTATCAATAGTACATACAATCAATATCAATACTAGTACGGTATCTCACAATCAAGGTGTGTAATACAAAATGTACCAGAGTGGAGATGCAGGGAACCATTAAGTAATTATTAGCCCTGCTAAAAAAGAAAATAAATAAAAAAGCATGAAAGCACAAAATAATGTTTTTGTTAAATGCCCTTTGGTGTTATATTAGTGGTGAAACCATTAGTTCATTAAGTGTTCAGTTAACAAGTTACTTAATCTAATAATCGTTTACGTCATTTATCAAGAAAACACTAAAACAAACATTACGTTCCAGCTTTTCAAATGTGAGAATTTTCTCTGTCTCTGTTGTGTATCAGTGTAAATTAACTAACCTGTTACAAAGAATAAACAATTCGTAGATGTCACTTTGGCCTCTGGCCGTTTTCACTATTTTATGACATTTTATAGATTAAATTAATAAACTGACTGTCAAATAAATTGACACATTAATTGATAATGACAATAATTGTTAGCTGTTATATATTTAAACATATTATTAACTGTAAACCACAGTTCCTATCATTTTTTCTCTGCCAGGCAAGGAAATAAATATGATTTCACTGCTTCACATCACAACTGTCCCACTGTACACGTGTGCCTTTGTGTGTGTGTGTGTGTGTGCGCGCGCGCTGAGTGGTGCTGGTGAGTGTTAGGTAGAGTTCAACCTTACTGGTGACATCAATCTGCCTGTTCTTTATTAGACGGAGCAGTGAGGTGTAACTGACTGCATTGTCCACAGATGGACTGGGGCCCATAGCACACGGGACCCTGGTCAGCCACCCTGACAATACAATCAATAACCACACACTCATTATGGGAGCCCTGCCTGCCTTCTCCTGCCTTCCTGCCCCGTGGAGCCTCCCTCTATGCCTCACCCTATCTTTAACTCTGTCCTCCCTTTTCACTTTCTATTTCAATCTCCCTATATTTTCAGTTATGTCTTCCTCTTTTTCCTCCATGTATCGCCTTTGAGTTTGTATGGCAAATTATATCAAGAGCTGAAAACAGGAACGGGCGAGGGGACAGTTAGACGTCCCAGCTCCAGCTACTGAGGAAGTGGTATGCAGTAGTCAGGCTGGACAGTAGTGGATGACAGTGATCCAGCATGAAGCCTGGGGCCTATAAATGGTAATGCCCTCCACTTGCCTTCCTCATAAAGCATAATAAAAGGAGGTTATAAATCCTACCAATTAGCTGCGTCCATCAGTCGCCTTAATTGGAGTGTCGTGACTGGCTAGGGGATGACCTTGTGTGCCAGAGAGCCAAGACAGACGAGAGGGCCAGGGGGGAGATCTATGTGGATGTGGAGGTCTTGGGCTTCTTTAAATCAACTGTATCTAACAGGCCATACTGTAGTTAAGGGTCGAGCCATATGGTGATAAAACGTTTATGCTGACTGGCCGTGTTGATGTCGTCAGTGTAAATGTGTAGGCTTTTTAAAAGCATATGAATATGCTTCAGGCCAACAGTTGGTAATAGTTAGACCGTGAAGAAACAGTTTACAATGAAAACCATGCCTAAAAATGGGTGGGCTGAGAAATAAGTGTTCATTCTACCTGAGGGAAGCACAAGAACAGCGTGCTTAATTTGCTATGAAGAGTGGTGACGTAAAATGTTACACCAAACTGCGCTTATTTTGAACAAAACTATCTCAAAGCACAAGGGTAAAAACCTTGAAACTTAACAGGCTGACCAGCAGAGTAATTCTAATTAAAGATGACTAAATCAGCATTCAACATGAATACAAATAAAAACTCTTACCACTTACGCTGGTGTCTCTGGTCGTAGCATCTTTTGTATTCAAGTTATAGGACTTACATTAGTTACAGACAACACACACAACAGTTGCACATAGTTTTATTCCACTGTTTCTAGACATGTAACACTAGAAATTTTTAAGTGGACTTCTAAGATTTGCATTTGATTACAGGCACTAACTGTGAAGTTCAGTCGAGACACAACTGACATGAGGGTGAAAAGAATTACCCGTAAACTATTTACTTATTTGAGCTTAGAGTCTCTTGAGTAACTGCGATTATGGAAACAATATGGCTGACATAGTACTGTACCCCCAGACACACAGACATTGCCTTTGATCGGTGACCACAGGTGTTCTGGGTTCACTATGCTCCACTCATCCTGTAGTGCAGCGCTTGTTCTTTCTTCCCCTCAGTGCAGCAGTTAAATCTACCTTCCGTCCTCCCGTGGGCCTGGCCGCCACACCTTCCCTCTCAACACCTCAGTCAAGCGCTCTCTGTGGCCACTCAAACCTGAGACCTCAGCTTCCGCTCTTGCTACGAATATCCACTATCTCATGACACTGCTCTCCCAGAGAGGAAACACTGAACCCGTTTGTCTGTGGAGAGCTCCGCGTGCAGACGCTGATGTGTCCTTACACTGCGCACTCTCTCTCTCTCTGCTCCCATCCCTCCACCTCGGGATTAGGCAGTAAAGACCAGTTAACCAAGCAGCTGTCGGAGAAGAGTTTCTCTCCCGGCTGACTGAGGGCTGCCGACAGTTGTTTCCTTTCTCTCTTACCGTCCGGAGATAATTCAGTCAACAGGCTTTGAACTGCAGATAAGGGAGGAAGAGGATGATCCTGGGGATGGGCCTGCTGTATATGGGGCAGGGGCAAAGGAGTAGAAAGGCAGTGCAAGCAGAGGAAAGCAGGGGCAGGTGTATGGGAACTGGAGAGGGCCAAGTAAGATAAGACTTGAGACAGATGCAACTGTCCAATTTACAGTACACTCTTAGTTTTATGTGGTTTAAAATGGATGTAGATTTCTATGCTCTCACATGATAACCTCTTAACTTCAGTGCAATTCAATAGTTTTCTTTAATGATCACATGGCACACAACCTTTTCAAACAGACTATCAAACACACAAACAAGATCTGAAAAATGATCAGAACCTAAGTTGGGTGTATCCGATATTAATCTAAAATTCACTTTTAGCCAGTGAGTCTTATGATTTCCTTAATGACCTATTGCCCGTATACGGTTCTATCTCCTGCGACTGCCCATGTTTGAGTGCTGCCCCACATCATCCTGTTCTTTTCCGTCTTGCGTTTTATGAATGAGAAAAGATGGGGGAGAGGAAATTAATTTCCAATAAACGCTTGACAGAGTGGCTTTTGTTTTGTCTTGGGCACGTGGTTTTGCATACCTGCCAGGTGTTGTGCGACGCGAAACCCCACCCCCGGGCCTCGTGCTCTGTGGCAAGGTGCACGATGAAAGGCCTCGGGTGGCCCATCAAAGGGCCCATTGAGATCCAGCCACGAGCAGGACAGAGGGCCACAGTGTGGACTGTGGAAATTTGACACCCTCTGACAGAAGCTCCATACAGCCCACTCAGGGCCACGCTGACAGCTTCGCTCGCAGGAGATCAGGCGCTCTCTCATTCACTTCTACTGACTCACTACCTGCTGACCCCGGGCTAGAGAGACAGTTGAAGAGTCAGAGGAAGAGATGTTTAGTCATGGAGAGAGTGAGCGGAGAAGAACATGGTTACATAGTTTATCTTAAGTCTTCAAAACAGTTGATGATCCTTTAGATAGGTATTTTCAGCAAAGGTTCTGGGTATTTTTGAGAGATGAGATCAAAATCTTAGGGCAGACCAGACATTATGACATTGACATTTTTAGGAAAGATGATATATGACTGTATGTGTGTGGGACAAACAGTGAAAGGAGATCCTCATATCTGCAAAGTTCATCTTGGTGTCACGCACTGAATCTGTACAACATCTTTCATGGTGGCCTACCTTTCTCTTCCTGCCAAGACTGGAAGTATACTGTTAATGGTTAAAAGGAACAAGCTGTGACTACATGGTTGCCAATTGGAATCAGAGGGACAGTGGAAAAAACTAGAACTGTTTTCCAATTTCATACTACATACTAATTGTGTACAGTATGTACTATATACCAATCTCCTTTTGCAGTTAGTAAACATACTTTACCGTTTTATATGAACAGAAAAGTACATGCGCTGCTCAATCACGCTGTGGAAAGTTCACAAGAGAAAGCAAAATGTTTTCCAAAGATCGTTGCTTTTTTTGTTCTTCTTTTTTTCCAAGATTGTGCTGTAGTTGTCAAAGCAACATCTGCTATTTATTTGCAGCTGTGAATAGCTCCTTCATTTCCTTTTGCATTGCTTTGTGGAGCAATAGTGTCCATGAAAAGCACACTCACAAATCCAGTGTCTTTTAGTACGCATACTGACTTTATTGAGTATTTTCAAGTATTTTTTTCCTGTGTGAACACACTACATACATTCTACTAGACCAGTGGTGGAATGTAACTAAAGTACATTTACAAGTACTGTACTTAAATGCAATTTTGAGGTACTTTTACTTTACTTGAGTATTTCCATTTTATGCTACTATATAACTTCTACCTCTACAGATTTAGTTACTAGTTACTTTGCAGATTCAGATTATTAATTCAACATATAAATCAACTAATAAATTATGATATATTATTATGGATTAAGCTACCCAGCAGTATGTAAAGTAGTTGAATTTAGCCCCACCTTTACCAGCTGCAACATTAGTGATGCTTACACATCACAAATTATAATCCAATATGTTATTCTGAAATAGGCCATTCTGCATAATGAGTACTTTTACTTTCAGTATTTTAAGTACATTTTGATGCTCATACTTGTTTATGTTACTTAAGTAAGAGTTTGTATGCAGGACAGTATTTTTACACTGTGGTTTTGCTACTTCTACTGACGTACTTCTTCCACCAATGTACTACACTGTGTACAGCATACATCAAAACTTGCTTAGAAATTATGTGCAGCCTGGAATTGTGACAAAGTTTAGACCGACCCATTGTCATCCCAGCAACTCATCGGTTCTTTCCTAAGATAAAACAGAAGAACAGTGTGGTGAGAAAATTACCTAAAGCCTTCCAGAAGTCTTTGCTCAACTGAGAATTGCCACGCACTACGCACTCAATTCAAAGATGAGGATCTTTCAGCAGAATGATCTTATTAACCAAGCCCCTCCTAAATGTCATTCCTACACAGATAAAAACAGAAGTGTGTTTTAATGAAGCGTAATATAATTTTAACTGTGAGTCCCTCAAATTAGCAGCGGCTGGGTCACGACGGGGCTGCTGCACTCATCGATGCCCTCAAATAAGCCTCACCTGCTGGGCAGTAAAAGAGCACGCAGGGCCTTCAATCACCAGGAAGTGAGCAGTGGACAGGTCCCTGTTCCCCAGCCCACAACTACAGGTATATATAGACACAGACAAACAGACTTACAGTATACTGATCAGCTAATGTGGGCACCTGTATGTGTTCATTTTCATCTTTGAGCTTAGAAAAACGTATAAAGTTGCATTGTACAGTATACAGTATATATAAATAATGTAACAACGCTTCAGAATATATCAGTTGTTTGCTCTCAAATTAATCTTGATCCACATGAGGTGAATAAAACAAATGAATTCAATTTATCAAACCCCTAGTCCTCGTAAATAATGCGAACAACATTCAAACCCCCAACTTGATTGCACCATCCTAGCCATTCAAGCTCATCACTTTTAAAAGACACAGCCTTAAATAATAAGAGTTGTTTGTGTTGACACCCTGGCTGGTGTTTGTTGCTCAGTAATATATTGCATCGGCAGAGCAGAGCAGTTGTCTGTGCTCTGCACCTGCACCAGCCATTCAGCCTGAAGTCTATAAATCCTGGCGCTGCGAGAAATCACAGAGTTGAAATGTTCCACAGCCTGCTCACTGGACTCTGGGGTCGCCTTCTCTGTCACCTTACACCATGCGAACCCTCTGCTATGTGCTTTTTGTTAGTGCATATATGTTTGTCTGTGGAACCTTTGCACGTGGCGGTGCTTTGATTAGCTGCCCTCGCCACACGCGTAGATCCCCCCCGTGATCTCGCCCCGCCTTCTTCCAAACCCCCAACCCCCAACGGCACGTGCCACCGGGCTGTGCATATACAAATCACTACGGCCTTGTTAGCATAGTTTAGTGAAGATGTCAGCTTTACGAGGGCCAGGATGCTTGCTATGCGTGTCAGGGACAGCAGGGGAGGGGCTGACCCACAAGGGGAGTACAACGGGGCACACAAGCCCTGCACTGTAAATTTAGGTCTGAGGTATGGGAGCTGTGAAATGACAGGCCCGGACCTCTGTGGAACAGTGTGAACCCGCACCGCATTGTGTGATTTAACAGGGACACAGCAGAGAAGTCAGAATGGAAACTGAGAGAATGGGATCAAATAAAAAAAAAGCTCCCTGTTTTCTGATATATCATAAATAATAATTTGATCATATATCACTGAAGATGCCTTTTTCCTGTACTCATAATCAAAGCTACGATAAATGGACATTTGCTCATGAGTATTGTTTTGTGTGTGCCTGTGTGTGTGTGTGTGTGTGTGTGTGTGTGTGGGGGGGGGCGGGGGTTGCTGGCATCATTAGATTGTTAATCTCATTTCCTTTCTGATGATTGAAAATGGAGAGCAGCTAAGAGTTTATCAGGCAGATAAATGGACGGCCCATCCTCTGAAAAGATCTAATCTGTCATGCGTCAAGGCTAGGGTTCACCTGCCGCCGGATAATAACCATGTCGAAGGGCACTGATGATTTAGGAGAGCCCGGCTCTTTGTTTGCCTTTGCAAACACCTGATGGTTTCATTAATTAAGTGGCCACAATTAGCGTCCCACGTCACGCCAGGTAGACTCCTTCAAGAGAAATATGAGATATTAAAACGCAGGGAGGCACTCCATTAGAGCTGACCTTTTCTGTGAAATTACTGATATTTGAGATTTAATTCCGAATTCAATGAAAACTTAATTTTTATTCTTATGGCTGAGGCCCTCTCTGTCTCCAGACTGAAATGGGGTCTCCTGCAGCCTGCAGGTCGTTAATTATGATCTTTATAAATTAAATTAAGAGGATGTCACTGCTTGATTTTTTTTTTTATCTTCCTGTCTTACAGGTTAAAGAGTAGATAAGATATTTATCACCTCTTGACTGATCTCTCACATATTAATTATAAAATGTAGCAAATTCCCAACTGGCTTTCTGTTATCAAGTAAACATTTATTACACATTACCAGAATGCATTATTTGAACAAATGGCATTTCTTCCTCTGAGGCTAAAAACAATCTCAGCTATTCACCTGATAGTTGGGTAAAATATTCAGTGACTGGAGCTGCCTTTGACATGTGACAGATATGGACCCTGGGACAGAAAAGACAATGTAATTCTGAGGGTATCCGTCCTGATAAAAATGCCTTTGGCAAGATTAAGCGCAGTGTAATGTTACACAGTAATGTTTTAAGGTGCGTTATACTCCAGATGATTTTATACTGGCTGAAGGGGAGGTAGAACTGAAGAGAGTCCTGCCCTTCCTCTATCCTCTGTCAATATATATACATCACATTTCTATGTTTTTTTTTCCTCTCTCTGTCTTTCACTTACTTTTAAACACAAACACACAAAGCACAAACCACCACAGTCGTCTCTCTAAGTCTCCCATTCCCATCTCTTACTTTGACTCAGGGCCACTGCAGCTGCCTGCTCTCATCTCATCTTATCTCTTCCTCTCTCTTTTCCTCTCGCACACACTCACATACACAAACGCACACACTCACATACACAAACGCACACACTCACATACACAAACGCACAGCCACTGCCGCCCGCATGCATTTATTTATTCGTTATATTTCCTAATTCAGTTTGACGAATGAGTGACAGCTTGACACTTCATTCGGCAAGATTAATAGAACGACACAATATTTACGTGGCAGAGACAGCCAATTATCCCACCATCTATCATCCAGATTATCTTTCTGATTGAAAACTACTCGTCCATGTAATCGGAATTATTTGGAATTAGAAGGGAATTTATGGCTTCTTGTGTCACTTTTCCTGGACGGTGGTAAATTAGAAATATTAAATACATAAAGAGAGTATAGGAAATGGGATAAATAGAGGCCCAGAATAAATGTCACACATTTTCATTTTATTTTTTTGCCAGTGTGGGTGCCCCTGAATGAACCCCATTTTATAGGTTATCTTTCTTTCTGTTATTAACACATACAGTAGGTTATACATTCTGTTGATAATACTGTATAATTTATGAAGAAGAGTTGCCACAATATTTGTCCATGAACAGCAGCACTTTGCAAAAGGATGTAGATATGTTTGACTGAGCAATGAGTTATTTGAATCAGAAAGCAGAATTCAATGTGTTCAACTTTGAAGACAGTAATGGATAGATCTTATCAACAGAGATAGCCTTGTGTGTATTGATCTCTATGTTTTTAAATGTCCATCTCACTCAAGGCAGAACCGACATTAGTTTACTCCTTCAACCTCTGTCCTTCAGCCTCTGTTGATTAATTCACCCGACTCTTTCTATCTCACCCTACAATACTTTGTATTCTGTTTTCATTCATCACCTTTTTGTACCATTCTCTTCTCAAACTTTCATCACTTGATTAATTCACCTAATATCTTAGCTCTGCTTAATGTCTTTGAGTGTCTACTTGTCATAGCCAAACCACATTTTCATTCCACGTTTAATGAAAATCAAAAGAACAGAACAAATGAAGTGTACCGGCAGACTGTATGGGCATGTGATGTGGTTGTCAGGCTGTTGTCAGATCAGTTGTGACACAACGGATGGACAGGGCTGTCAGTAAAGCTCCAGCACGTCTGCACCTCACTGCAGGAATCGATACGCTCCACTTCTGCAGAATTTGAAACTTGTTTTTAAACAGCTATAACGTAAATTAAAATAGACTTATAATGTAATCTGTTGCCAAAGTCGTCAATAGCTGAACCAAAAATAAATGCACCTAATATTTGTTATGGTACATGAATTGACTGAGCATTTTTCGCTGTAGGTCTTTAGTAATGAAATTTGGAAAGTGACGTTTCATCCATTTAGTAAATCCTGGCAGTCTAAAAGCCTAGCACTCAGTCATTTCTTGTTTTAGAAATAGTGAAAATTGCCACATATAACAATATTGCTGGGGTTTGATTTTATTGGCCAGCATGCGTTCAGACTTGTAAATGGGATTATGCCATCCCAATATAGTGCTTCAACAACTAGCTTGTTTATTTTTATCCTCTTATTAGGGGAGTTGAATCCTTAAAGGGTGCCAAAATTATCCTGCAAATCGCTGACAGGGAAAAATGAAAGGTCTCTAACGGTTATTATAAGCAATCTGTCTGCATTGAAGCACAATGTGACTGCTGCGCTTGCGATACCAACGAGGTGACCTCAGTGAGATGGGGAGGAGAGACATGTTGAAAGTCAGACACACCGTCTGGATGGGACCACCAGGAAAAATACACACACCTCACACACCACGTTCACACACCACATCCACCCTCAAAAGGACACAGAGCATAGACTGCAGAAGTATTCGTATGACTGTAATGCATCCTGTAAACTTTTCTGTGGTATATTGTCTGAATACATCACTTTACCACAAAACCTTTATAATTGTAGTATATTTTTTAGACAAGCTCATATCCAGAAAAGCTAAACTTTTTGTCAGTATATCCTGTCTTCTTTATGGCAGTCTGTGTAGTATTTCATGATATCACACTGTGGATTCCTCTTAAGTTTGATAATTTAAAGGATGTAGTGATTTAAAGCTGGGGTATCTGCATTTGTAGCTCAGCCAATACGAACGCACCTTCTCTCTGAAATAACCTGTGATTGGCCAAAGTCTCCCGTCATGGGATAGATTTTCTGAAACCTGAAAACAGAGCCAAGAGGAGGGGCAGAAGTAGAGGTTTTCTCTCAGACCACTTGAATTACAACATGCTGAACGGTTATTATGGAATTTTTGCCCAATGAAGCCAAAAAAAAACTGCCTACCCCACCTTTAACTATGCAATGCCAGAATGCAGGAACAATAAACGAACATAAAGTTCTCTCATGTCAGTTTAGCAAGATTAACTCAGAAAGCTTGTACTACAAGATGGACATATTTATGACACTGAAGAAAAGTTAAAAAGATGACACTCATCAAGTAAATGTGTCAGTCATAACCAAAATGTGGCTCCTCCTGTTTTGCTATCAGCTTCGCAAAAGAAACATGAAGGTATCATTGGACTGGACCAAGAACCACTAAGTAGCATCTACAGCAGATGGACTAAAATAAAAGGACTACAAATAGCCTCGAATACCACACACGCACACACACACACACACACCCACACACACACACACACGCACACACACTACACAACCATTACAGCCACGTACCTTCAGGCTGCAGATACAGGTCACTCCCATTCAAGACCAAGTGGGCCATGTCAACTTCCATCAGACTCATTAATGCCTGAGCTAGCTTGGGTGCTTGACCATATATTTATTATTTATTTATGGACATTTTTAAGGACACTTAACCCCACTGGTGGACATCTTTACCAGTTTTAAGCTGCATTTGTATGTTGTCTACTTTTTTTTGTCGTCTGTCCAGTTATGTGTTGTGTATGCACTGACGTTTTTACAGAAATGAAGTTCCTAACGGATAAATAAAGTTATTTTGATTTGATTTGACTGAGATCATGTTCTTGATGTTACTTTGATTAAAAAAAAAAAAATTAATTTGGCTTGTTTTTCCAAATATTGTTAATGGATAATTCAAATTTTATTGGTTTACAAGGGGATGGGGGGATTTTCTTCCACAAGGGACCATGACAGAAAAAGTTTGAGAACCACTGAAATAATATACATTTTAAGTTTTAATCCTTAAATATTTTTATATTCAACCAGACACAGGAATTTGTTGAGTAATCACAAAGGAAAAGGTTGCAGGTAATTCACTTATCCCTCCACAGTCCGACATGTCATGAAGATGCTCTTTGTCAGATTTCTTTATCATAGATGGCTGCAGGCTGCCGGAGGAGTTGGTATTTTGGATATACAGTATCTCATGAGTTTGCGGAGCCAGATCACTCTGCTGGTTGACTCCTTAGACCCCTGGGAGCAAATTAACAGTATCGAGCTCTTAGCTTCCCTGTAACCTTTCCCCATCCTGACTGACATTTGTGTTTTCCTTTGCCTTGGGCCTGGGCGTATGGCGGCCTGTGAGAGGATACACCGAGATGCTGCATATGTTAAAGCAACTGCCTGCATGTGTTAGTGTAAGCTTATGTCTGTGTGTGATGTGAGAATGTGTAAATGTCTATGTGTGTGTGTGTGTTTGTGTGTGAGCCAGTCCAGCTGTTGTGTGGGGGCTTCCTCTGCTGTGAAACGGAAACTCTGTGCAGCAGGCAGCTACAGTGGAGGGGGGTCGCGACCTCAGAACATGGCACAGATTCACAGCTCTGACTGGGATGTATCCAGAGAGACACTGATGAAAACAAGAGCCTCTAAAGAGAGCTGGTTTATTGTTCTCGAGTTGAGAAATCTTGTCATGGTCTTGTCACATTATCATTAAACCTGTACAGTACAGAGCAGCTGGTACTGTGTATCAGGACGGTATGAAATGCATTTCCTCAAATTATCTTTGATCTGCGAGTAGTCTTTCATACTGAGAAAGTTGTTTGTTTGGGAGGGATGCACTCCCTCCTCATAAGCACTGTACTATGCTTCGAGTTACTTGTACTTTACTTGACTTTTTCCATGTCCTGCTTCTTTATACTTCCACTCCACTACATTTGTTTGACAGCTATAGTTACTAATTCTTGTACAAATAAATATTTTATTTACTAAACATGACAATCTAATAAAATACGATGTAATGTTATGGAGATTAAAGTCAACAGTATGTAAAATAGTTCAATGCTTCTTATGCATTTATGCCTCACTAATAATGACCAATAATATAATATATTATAATATAACTGTTAGGGGCTATTCTGCTGCAGAATGAGTACTTTTACTTTGATACTTTCAGTACATTTTGCTGATAGCACTTCGGTACTTTTGCTTAATTTTGAATGCAGGACTTTTATTTGTAGTGGAGTATTTTTACATGTACAAGTGAGAGACCTGAATACTTCTAACACCACTTGCTGCATGTTTGAAGATGTAGCTCTTGTTCCTAGGGAGGTTGAAGGCACTTGACACACAAATGAATGTAACCAAAAAAAATAATTGTCATCAAATTTATTTTAAAGGTTGAACTTCACTGTATTAGCCCTGAATGTGTTTTATATATCTTTTATAGTTATTTAGTAGTTATTTATAGTTTATTAGTTAAATATATGGTGGCAGTATGTCTGCATTGTTTTTCTCCTTTTTTCTGACTACATTTCAATTGCTTGTATTTACATTGCTGTTACACTATAACATTTAGTGCACAGTGCAAACCAACAGTGTGGAAAAAATAAAAATGTTTGAATCCGAATCTCTTAATGCTGTGACCGGATGATAAAGCTGCACTGAAACAAGTGTAATTGAGTTTTGAGGAGTGAAGGGGACGCAGTGGATTTTAGTTCCCAGACCAGTTGAAGAAGTGTGGGAGAAGAGGGATGGAAATACGGTTGGGTATATGAACCTTACAGTGGAGCTGTCATGGTGCTAATGGAGGAAGTGGAGCAGAGGGTCAGGAGTCCTCAGCACCTGTGTGGAAGATTAATGACCACAGAGCCACGAGAGGGAAAGACAGAAAAAGAGAGAAACTGTGAAACAGGCCTCGGCCTATCTGACTAACTCAAAGGTCAGACCTGCTTGACCTTTGCTAGGGAGCCACGATATTATGTCTGTGCACTACTGTCACAAGTGTTAGTTTTAGAAAAGTATATAAATTTATAATTCACTTCAGCAGATATCAAAACTGGCCTGAGATCATCATGCTACATGTAAAGTCTATTGAGCAGTGAGATTCATATTCAGCACAAGCTGTTGTCCCTTTAGGCCATAAAAGGTGCTCTCAGGCAGTGATGACAGTAGAGACCTTTATGATTACCTCAGTAGCATGTAGCGCCACAGAAAAGAGATATCATCATTATCTCGACACAAAGGCGGCCCTCACATTGTTAAAACAATTTGCCGCTTGCTAATGTAGGCTGTCAGAGCTGCGCACAGGTCTAGTTCCAAGAGTTAAGTTGTAGGTTTTTTTTTTCCCTCCCTGCCTGCCTGCCTGGGGAATCACGGCGGGTACGAGGCTCATTTCCTCATCAAACACAGGACGAGTGATTTGGAATATTTATGAGGCTCCCAATTTAAGTTAAACATTTAACAAAAAAAGCATCCGATTAATATGAGACAGCAGAAAGGGTTAAAGTCCCTGTGGGCAGTCAAGGCTAAAAATTAAACATGGAATGCTGGCGATGAATTAAAGTAGCAGGTCTAAGACAGATTTCAGCTCAGTGGCATTACTGTATAGAAGTGATATGGTTTAAGGTAGAAGGTGATATGGTATATGTTGAAACAAGCTTTTCATTGACTGTGACTAGAATTCTAATTAGTTATGAAGAGATAGTGCTTTGATAAAGGGAATGCCAGATCATTTTTGAATAATTTGCATACTAATGTGAGAATTTCATATAAATGAGACATCACATGAAACATGTTAGAAAATAAAATAAAAAACAAGTACTTGCTAACAAAAATATACATTTATTTATCTATTTTGCGATTTATAAATCCCACTGTGTGGAAACAAGTCTCTTAACAGAAATTACAGTTTCAGATGATCATTATGTGATATGGTTCAGTTGTAAGCTAGTTAATCATTCTCAATCACTCTAATCAGAACATTGTTGAATGAAAAAACAAACCCTGGTAAGCGCACAACATCCAATTGTCGAATACAGATAAATTATGACTGTTTCCTCCAATAGTCCTATCACAATAAGGATGTCAGAGCTAGTAACCCTGCTTAGGTCAGAGGGCATGTGTAACACAATTCCATATTGACTTTATTGATCATCTATGGCTCCCTTTCATTCTTTCCCTCCTCTGTTCTAGTCTCTGTAGCAGCAGATCAGTGAGCGGCTGAGGAGGAGGGGTCAGCCAGCCCCTGGTCTGCTCAGTGACTCTCTCTACTTCCTGTTTAATCACTGCTCCCTCTGGGATATTCTGCCATCCATCTATCACATCCAGAAAAAGTTCAGGTGCTCTATATTGCTGAGGGATGAAGGGCTTGGGTCAGGTGTGTGTATGTGTGTGTATGTGTACCTGCAGTATGTGTTCGGACACGGGTTTTATCTGAGATGCATATGAGATTGCAATAGTTCAACATTTTGGGAAATATGCTTAGACTAGAATAAAGACTGGGAATGAAATAATCAAGTTGAATCAAGTTTTAAGGGGGGGTTATGTGGTGGACTATTTCTTTGCTGGGCACAGTGACTTCCCAGGGTCAACACTAGTGGCGTGGCAACCTCATGGCGATGACATGACTCCTGGCTGAGCTTAGTGGCTGCTGGCTGTAGCATCATCATATTTGTACAGACATGAGATTGGTATCGAATCATATGTTTCTTATCACCTTTTTAAAACATAAAGGCACATACTCACAGTGAGCCTGATAGCAAGATAAGCTTCTTCATATTTTAGGTTTGACTGACATGTTTACATCAGCATCACCTGTTTTTGTTGTTCCCAATTACATCCATTTAACTTTACTACCACTTTTATGTATTTAACCCCCTGCAATGCTTCAACATCCCCACCCAACTGTTTGATAACATTTTATGTTGAAAGAGTTTTCTAGGATGATTCCCTGCAGAGGAGGTATGCTGTTTGTTTATGTTTTCACTGGCAGCCCTGAGGGAAGTGACTCATGCCTCAACCACTGAGACACCGCCTCCGGCCATCATATGTTGCCCTCCAAGGTTCCCCAATGCAATCTTCATCCGCTTGTGTGTGTGTGTGTGCATGTATATGTGTATTCGTAAAAGATTTAGCAATCTTTGAGATGAGATGCAGAGAAGCAGTACATCAAGTTGTTTTATCTATCTATCTATCTATCTATCTGTCTATCTATCTATCTATCTATCTATCTATCTATACAGATGTGGCTATGACAGTTTATATGAAGAAAATTTTTAAAGGTAACAAAAGGCAACTTACAAAGGTACACAGAGGCTGCATATTGCTGCATTAATTACTGATGCAGTGGTCACAAACATAGTAAAATGGCACAATGGTCCAACATAGGCCCAACATTGACTGAAAAATGCACTGTATGTTGGCTAAACATCTCGCCAATTTGCAGCCTCACTTAATTAATAACCCTAGCAATCGCACAAACAAACAAACAAACACAAAGTTTGTGTTTATAATTCAGTATTTGGAAAAGTGCCTGAATTCAAAGATGGTGCATATCTGGAGCAGCTGAGAGTGTCCACTAATTTACATTTTCATAACAAAACACAGAAGCCTTCTTTAGCTCTGTAGCTGCTGGTAAATGACAATAATTGAGAGTCAGTTAACACCTGTTAGTGGCAAGCATTAAGAGAATTTATCACTGTGTTTGATTTATTATAATGTCCCCTTGGTTGATGCAAATGGTTTTCTGCTATTATCTTGTAGCCTGGAATGAAGGTCTTCCAAAGGCAGCCCCCCTATTGTGGCGGTGTGATCTCATTTTCTCAGCGGTGAAGCAAACCGCTAGCCTCCCTCTGATCCACCTGGCAGGAGGGGAGTTTGGACTGAGACAGGCTGGCCAGCCCACTGACCTCTGGGTAAAATCTCTAGCTGCGCTGGGCAGGCAGCCGGTATGGGCCAACGAGGGGGCACGAATGACTGAAGCAATAGGGCTGTGATTAGCTGACATGGTGGCTGGGTTTTGCAAGCTGTCCTATTTTTGGGCGTGGGTGGGCAAAGGGGCAGAGCAGCTAAAATGGGAATGAACGTATTGATCCTGCTGCCGTTATGAGAATGACACGCACAAGCTAATTTTTACAGGAGGGGGAACACATTGCTGGCGAAGGCAATCTGTCTGTGACGTAGATAAGCTCCTAAAGGGTAGATGGACCCAGTGGGTTGAAGGAAGATGCAGGCTTGATTTAAAGGAATGGTTCACCATTTTGGGAAATACGCTTATTTGCTTTTTTGGGTCGAAGATCAATACCACACTCATGTATGTACAGTAAATATGAAGCTAGAGCCAGCAGCAGTTTAGCTTAGCTTAACATAAAGACAGGAAATGGCTTCGTCCAAAGTTAACAAAATCCGCCTACCAGCACCTATAAAGCTCACTATTTAACACATTATATCTCATTGTTGTTTCCGTTCAAAAACCAAAGTGTAAAAATAACAAATTGTGGTTGTACAGGGGGTTATTTGCTATACTTTTTCTTGGCCGGGCTCAGTAATATCCTGCTCTCACAGCCAAGAAATAGTCTGGCACATAAAGCCATGTAAAACCACAACATTTCGTTTTTTAGAGGTGTTGGTAGCCAGATTTTGTTACCTTTGGACAAAGCCAGGTTAGCTGTTTCCCTAGTCTTTGTGCTAAGCTAAGCTAAGCTAGCCGACTGCTGGCAGTTGCTTCATATTTACTGTACAGCCATGAGAGTGTTACTAATCTTCTCATCTAACTCAAGGCAAGAAAGCAAGTAAGTGTATTTCCCAAAGTATAAAATATTTGCAATATGCTCACAGTGCTAAATAATGCAATGTTTGAATTGTTTTTCGGGGATTTCAGTAAAAGCACAATAACAATGAATCTATGTAATTATGTAATAATTGTACAGCAGCTATATCTGAGTGATGACTAGATTGGTGGTGTCACAACAAGATCCCTGTCACAGTGCTACAAAGCTGTCCTCTGCCATCTCCCCTCCCTCCTCAATGCCCTTTAGTGCCCATGGGAAGTGAGCTGGTCCTATTGGAATGCTGCAGCCTGCCAACAGCCAGAGTTCAGAAGAGGCTTATTCTCACTCACGCCACTCACTGAACTCCTCCACTCTTTTTGCATAAAGTAATTGCTGTCAGGGAGTGTGCACTGCAGAGAGATGCTTGGGCTCCACAAGCACAGAGGGTGAGATTAGGGAATAAAAGAGCTAAGTCAGTGCTACTCAGGCACTCCCAGATCTTGCGTCTGTCATTGTGCTGCTGCGGATGAGGGCTGACAGTGATGAATATTGGCCAAAAGTTGGTATTCCACATGATGATTTTCCCTAATGAGAATTGATGAATGCGGGAGGGAGGGACTCAGGACTGTGTGATGAGAGGAGGGACCGCTCATTAGAAGCCAGTCATGCTAAGTTGAGTGGCTTTAAGGTGGGCAGGACTGTTGGGCTGAGCTATGCCACTTCAGCAGTTCTTCAAAAAACATCAGCTGATATCATTGATCAATACTGCCTCACACAGAAGAGTGTCAAATTAGATATATCCATAAGAGGAAAAAAAATCAATAAGCAAACTCCTCCCAGTGCAAAAATAGCATTTAGCAAATACTGTCCACATAGTAGGGCTTGTATTAGTTGTGTGTCAGCTTCCACATATGTTATCAGAGATCTATAGCAATCTCTGAATCCATATGCATGAAGCTGTGGTAAACACCTGGGTGTGGGCCGGTCACAGACCTCTGCTGTCCCAGCTGCAGCCACATCAGCAGGGGAAGGGGTGCAGGGCCGCTGGTCTAGCAGATGGCAGTGTGAGCTTTGAAAAGCCATAGCCCTGAACGAGCCCCAGGCAGCCCCAGAGGCCAGCGCTCGGGCAAAGCTCCACATGTGGCAAGCCAGGAATGACATTAAGTGGATAATAGTTAATAGTGAACCAGGTCATTTACTATCATGTGCGTACTTTATGGAGCAAAACCACTAGTGTGTGCTGAAGGGGCTGTGGCTAAGAGAAGGTTTAACTTTTAGATGCAGATAAAAGTGCTAAATGATCACGCAGAGCTATTTGCAGACTGTCACATTCTTGGATAAACATTGTGCAATACTTCAGGTGCTTTAATAGCTGGTTGTTGGGTTGATGAGAAAGCATATTAGTGGAAATGTTGTTCTTTGAGTCATATGACTGACCCCAGAATATGGCCTTACTCATTTCAACATTTTCCACCCTAGATGTTATTGCCCCTCTCCTTTACAGGGCTCAGGGCCATGTGATGTGTCACTCCACTATGGTTAAGTATAGATGAAGAGATAGCCTCTTTAATATCCAGGAGCTCATTTCACAGTGGCTGGCA
Organism: Maccullochella peelii; assembly: GCA_002120245.1. Taxonomy (NCBI): domain Eukaryota; kingdom Metazoa; phylum Chordata; class Actinopteri; order Centrarchiformes; family Percichthyidae; genus Maccullochella; species Maccullochella peelii. The sequence continues at coordinate 144,291 of LKNJ01000380.1, read as the reverse complement.
GGTCACAGCATGATGACAGCTAAACAAGCCAGTCTGCAGGATGGAACATAAGCCGCACGAGCCTGTGGAGTGAGGCCTGTACACTCTCCTGAGTGTACAGAGAATACCACATACTCAAGATGGATTGTTATTAAGATACAGTCAGTGGTGAAAGCAAACATGCATTTGTAATTTGCTCTGGTAAACATATCTGAATGACAATTACTAAAAATGCCGTTTTTGAAGTGAAAATGGCCTCCACCAGTCTGAACATTTTGAGTTTCTCTGTGTATAGCTTCACTGTTAAGGACAGGCTGAATGTTTTTTCTTCCTTAGCCACAGTGATGGACTTTGTCATTGGCAGATGCAAAGCAGGGATATCTATGGACACGTAATAGGATTGCCTTGTCTACATTGTATTTTCCCTAAAAAGTGAATTAGGATATCTCTTTTTGTCACATAGTGAAATTATGTATCCCATAGGCGCATTCAAAACCATTTTACCACTTTGTGCTGTATTCATAATTGGATTTTGACTGCAGCTTCCTTGAAAACATCTAGCCGTCACCATCTCCAATATTGGATTTTTCAAATACTTCTATTCATGAAGCCCTCTCTTTATTCCTCTTCTGTTGAAATGACATGGTTTTTAATCAGCCAATGCACAAACTGTCTGACTGCACTGGAGTCATTAAACCTGCCTCTACACAGACACATGCACACATCCCACTGACTGCATAGCCTATTAGAGAGATGGAAGATTATGGCCTAAACGAAGCCATTAGTTACGCAAACTTAATGATCATCTTATTTGTATGTATAACTCTGATCCATTTCCCCTGCTCAAGTCAAATATTTCTTCCCTCAAATGATTTTGTAGGAATTGAGTAAAAACAACAGCAGCATCAACAACAAAAACAACATCAGGACCCATAATGAAAGGAGCGGAGGCAAAGGCACTCAGGCGATTGCATCCATTACCCCTCTTCACTATATGGACCCCTTCATAGGGATTACCCCTGGTTCCAGAGAGGTTGATTATTAGACGCTCGCAAAGGTTTCGTTTGAATCACCCCAGTTAAACGAGAAATTGCAGGCTGAGGAGAGAGGCTAATAACAGTTATTAACCCCGTGCGGGCGGCGGTGTAAAAGAGTGCCACAATAACGAGGTGCACCACCAAGGTTTGAGGCGCAGCGCAGCTAGCACACCCCCGAGGAGAAGCTAACTTATTAAAATAATGAATTAGCCGACCAGATTACTGCAGCCTGCGGCAAAGGCAATTATCCCCCTCCAAATCCCTGGACAGGGCTCCCTAACGCCACCATAAAACAAGTGCTCAGAAAGCAGGAGCCCTCCGCTCCACACAAATGAATAGGCTGTTAATTAGGATCTCTCCCGCTGCGGGTAGCCTTCCCACTGCCATAACAGAAACCACTTCCACGACAGGGAGAGGAGGAGGGGAAAAATGGGAGGATACTGAATGAGTGTGGCTGCAAAAGATAGTGAAATATGTAAAGAGTGAGAGTGAGTGAGAAAAGGTGAGACTGCCAATAGTTTCAGTAGTGTGAAAAAACGAATGCATTGACAACGCAAGAGCTGGTTTGATTGATAGAGAGACAGCAGGAATCGTTGGTGGCCCTAATGCAAAGCTGTGTGTGAGGCCTCTTTGGAAACAAAAACAGGGAGCATTCAATCCCAGCCCAGTGCTGTGTTTCCTGCTAAACGGCTTTATTGTACAAGGTCAGGTTCAGTGAGCCGGCGTGGCCTGAGAATCAGCCTTCCTTCAGTAACTAAACCTCTGCATTAGATGAAGTTTTAGAAGTTTTACACAACAGCTATTCTAGGGCCAAACTATGCATTCATAAGCTGCTGTGTAAAAACAAATGAAGATCACCTACAGCAGCCAGGATTCCCTTAAAGTTAAACTGTTCCTCCTGTAGTAGGGGTTATCGGTCCTGGCATGAAGAAACAGTCAGACAAGGATGGAAGTGAAGTAGGCCAGTGGCCACCCTGAAAAAGAGCCTGCTGTACTTCATGACATATATACAGCTCCTAATGGTTATAAATACTGAAGTATCACATGGTTGACATCATGAACCAAATCTGGCCACCTTCTGCTATCACCTTCCAACTCAACATCCGTAGAAATCTCAAAGTTTTGAAGGCTGGACTCACCTTGTCCTGCATAGCTATACTTACACAGAGCGGGGAGATAAGTGTCAAAGTGGAAACTGTGCCAAAGGGATAACTGCTACACATATTGTAGTTCAGCTACCCATATAGATGTTCTGTTGTGCATTTCAGTTACAAAGCCTGAGTGAAAGAGTCATTTATATACTTGATCAGAAGTCTTTTCACTGTGGGTAAAGATTGATGTACAGATACATCTGGTCTGCATTTGAAGGCTTCAGCCAGCTTGTGAAGTTTTTTTCCAAGTAGCTGCTAGTACTGTACATTCAGTCTTTATTTGCAGTGATAATACTGTTGACTCCCTGTGGATTTTTATGTTACATCTTGTTATGCATGAAAAAAGAAATTGGTTTGATATGGAAATAATATCTTCCATAATGTCAGTCACTCTTAGGTATATACTGCCACTAATTTTAATTAGAAAATATTGCTATATTCACATTACAGTAAAGTGAATTGTATTTCCTTGACACCATACAGTGCTGTATTTACTGTAAATACAGTATGTAAAAAAAAAAAAGAAACATTACGTATTAATAGTTTGTAAAGCATACTCTTTATAGTGCGATTTGCTCCCACGAGGACAATTAAACACATACGCAGGGCACGAAACAAGACATTATGCCAGTGTACTGTATGAATATGCCTGCAAGGCTTGACATGAATGCAATTTCATGTAATTTGAATGCCTTTCATGAGGCAAGGACTCTTTTGAACTGTCTTAAAAAGCTCATCCACCATGGTAGCTGCCAGTGGCCCTGGGTACAGAGGAGTCATGTCGACAGGCCCAATTAATGATGGGGCGTCTGAGAGTGAATGAATGAGGAGCTTTGAGAGGATTCCTCCACCTTAAATCCCCCTGTGCTGCTGCTCCCAGACTGCCTGTGAAGAACAATCAAACGGCAGCAACCCCCTCCTATTTATCACTTTAAGACATTAGCCAGACATGGGCCTGAATATTAACCAGCTCCTTTTCCAGGAGAGTTCCACACCAAAGGCTGCGTGTGGCAACATACATTTTTAATCAGAGGGGAAAACGAGGCCTCTCAATCGCTCTCATCTATTACTGTGTGCTTAACTCTCCGCATTTTTTCTCCAGGGCTCTCAAAACAGGAAACAGGCTATTGTTGTTGCTGCTCTTTCCTTGTGGTGTTTGGTTTCATTTTTATATCGTTTAACAACGTTTTATCAATATTGCAACGATCATGGTTTTATACTCAGTTTCATTCTGCGGTTTCTTGATGGATTCCGGTGTGTCCTTATCTGGTACAAATGGTTTGTAAAGCAGAATCTAACTCTCTCAGTGACTATCTAGACTATGCTGACAGAGTTCATTTCCCTGGGTTGACTGTGTGTCTTCCTGCGTAGGACAACTGGGCTGAGGCAGTGGAGCGTGAGCCAGGCCTCCACAGCTTAATTGGAGTCATGTTCTCCAGAGCCTGGAGCTGCTCCTCTCCCTGCACCGGCCTCTCTGGTGCTGGGCTTGTGGTGGGAGCAGGAAGGGTAGGGCGGGGGTACCAGGCATGCAGAGAGATGATCTGTTCACCCCATCCTCTCCCTCTGGGTCCCCCCACTGTGACACATGGCACCCTGGTGACAAGGTCACTCCACTGTTGTGGCACCACGGGGGGAGCTGGCCTTATTATCAGGAGAGAAGACATTCTTAAGAAGAATCTAAAGGAGAATCCGATCTCCAATCACATTTATTCACACAAGACAAGGGTTTTTATATCCAGGAGCTTTCTTTCTAAGTTTTTCAAGGGTAAACATTTACTTGAAATAAGATAAGATATTATGAGCACAAACCAAATATATTTTACATCTTGATAAAAAAATATCAGTATGGATCTTTTTTTTTAAAATGCATAATTATGTTTATACTTATTAGAGCGATAGCCAACAGGGAAACACAATACCCACATGATAGCATGTAATCTACAATAGCCCTTCAGTTAGTATAACTTTTGTATAGCTTATAATGTCCAATCACTTCCAATTGGATTCAACTTTATGGTCATTTTACAATGCAAGCCAATTTAGCAAAACCTCAAAATGCCGTTGTATTGGCTTTCATTTAAGGTTTCCACTAATGACTATACAACATTTTTTGCAATGAAATACAACACAAAAGAGTCAACAACAACATCAACACACCTCTGACACACTCTTAACAAAACTCAACATTTTAAGCTTCACTAAAATAATATTTATTTCAGGGTTCCTGCATTATAGCACATTATATTGTACAAGTGTTGCTGTTATTGTTCACTCTGTAGTGTTATAAAGTAACTTGGATGGAAAAGAAAGGGTGGGCAATAATGTCACAAACACCAGGACCTGAACACAGAATTATACAAGCTCGCTACAAGTGCCACAGCTCACTGTGTATGCCCAAGAATGACTATGTTATAAGACTTTTATTTTAAAATGCTTCCGTTTTTTCTCTTCTCTTGCATTGAACATTGTGTAAGAACAATTATATTAGTATTTTGCAACACAGAAATGTATGTTGAAATCCTAATAACTCAGAAATCCAACCTACTTACAATACATTTCATTACATTGTAACAAACAGAGCCTAAATATATATACTATGGCGCATGTGAAACAACTTATACAGTCACAACACTTTGATTATGTATGTGTTGTGTGGTTTTTGGAAGAAAACATCCCCGATAATGCCATAAAATGCATAATAGTGCCAGAACTCTTTATGGCATCAGTCATTATTCTATAAAATAAGATATTTTTAAGACAAGCAATGCACCAGATTTTTGGTTAAAAAGCTTTCTTAGCAAAATGTTTTCGGTCTATGTCTCATTTGTTTAGGTAACCATTTATTAATCACTGTTTAGTGAGGAAATTACAGAAATCAGTTAAATGAGGAACACCATGCATGGGCTGGCAATGCACTGCCAGCATTTATCAATCTCAATCTCTCTCGCAGTGTAAGAAAGTGAAAGGAAGGAAAGTCATTTTGTGCCCAATGAAAGTTTTCCTTTGGAAATTTTGCCTTCCATTAAGAATCAAATTAAGCACTGGACCAGTGCTTTCTAGAAAGTCCACCTCCCACCCCTCGAAATACACACACTCACACACTTTTAATTTGTGATTTATTATGATCTTGATGTGTTATCAGCATTGGTGTGCTGGTAAGTGAGAGGTGGTTTATCCACTCCACAGTGGGTACAGTGTGTGTGTGTGTGTGTGTGTGTGTGTGTGTGTGTGTGTGTGTGCTCGTGTGTGCAGTGCATATGTGTCACGGAGGAGGGTGAAGCAGAGTATGCAGCCATCATTCACTGCTGTGGGTCAGCCCTCACACGTGACAGCAGGTGACCAGTGTCAGACAGGAAAGGTCACAGGCCTGCAGTCTGCACTCTCTACCAGTTTACAGAGCTTAAAAAACTCCTGAAGACAACCAGGCAAAATTTGACTCTATAAGACAGATTATTTGCCTCTCATGCCGTCATGGTACCGTTCTGGTGTTTCGGTCATGATGAGATATTCACTGGCTGGAGCAGCTAAACGTGCAAGCTCACTTTGCTGGATGCCTCTTTGCCTCATGTGTTTTCTCTGTCCCGCTCTCCTTTTTGACTATTTCACGTTCTTTATTGTCCCTTTGTCTCCAGAACTTAGACAGCACGTAGCCTTTCTTCCTGCCTCGTCTGTCTGCATGGACCCTGATGACAGTGAAGTCTGCAGGCCATGTTTTTGAACATCTTTCAGCCGGGCTACTCTCTGTGGGAGTCCTCTGACTTGAAGGTACTACTTTATTTGTCTAATGCGTGATGCACATTTGACATTCACCTGTGTGTGTGCATGTGTGTGTATGTATGTGTGTTTGTCTGGACCTTATTCCTGTGTTCACAGGCCCATTAGTTAAGTAGATAAAATGCATTGTTCCTTTTCATCTCTGTATCGCCTAAGGGGTGTTTTTCCTTGATTGCATTACAATCACAGCAAGCTTTCCTCATTAGTGGTAAGCATGTTTTAGTTTCTTATTTTAGCAGGGAATTTCACACAAACACACGCAAATGTTTTTTTGTTTTTTTGTTGCGAGCGCAAGATTTTTGTTTTCCGAAGTAAAATGTTAAAATGTTATAAAATCTGCCGGATGAAGATTAGCTATGAAGTTTTACGTGGGAAACCTTTGTACTAACCCTCCATTGTGGGAAAAGGGCATTGATAGGAAGGCAGATAGAGCTGATCAATAAGTAGTGCAGTTTTCTCCCCAGGCCTTCTTTCATATCTCTCACTTGTTTGTGTTTTGAAGGGGTCGGGTGTAGGGTCTGGTAAAGTGGTGGCGTGGGCGGGCTTCTGCCCCTTTATCAATCAGGATTTTAATTACACACGTCTAGGGCGACAGCTAGATTAGAAACCAATCGACGCTATCGGCCACAAAATCTAATTACTGTTTATTGACAGATAAGGGCAGGCCCCCTTCACTTTTCCAAATAAGATAAACCTCCCCCCTCGTACACAATGAAGAGCAGCTAATACTGTCCATGAAAGACTCTATGATAAGTGAACCCCCACCAGAGAATTCCTCTATGCTTATGGAGAGACGTTACCTCTATGGACTTCTCTATTATAGATGACATGGGATCAGTGTGAGGGAGCCAAATTACACCTCTCCTTTAAACTGCATAAGCTTTGTAATAGTAGAAGCCTTTTGCTAATACACTACATGTGTGCGTGTGGATTTGTTTTTCTCCACTCTCATTCAGGGACATTTTAGAGCTCATCTCTGTAACCTTTAACCTCATGTTTCATAAACTCTAGTTACTCCCTTTTTTCTAAGTTACTCATAAATCAATGGGGTCTTAATGATGAGTAATGAGTGACCCTTAACCCTGCTGAGCATACACAGGTGAACCATCCCGTCTCCTGTAGACACACATCTCCCCAGAGGACAGTCCATCCTCGCCCTCCTCGATGTCCTCCTCTCTCTGAGCTCGAAGCTGCCCCCAACACACTCACCCTCACCCGTATCAGCCGTTTTACAGCCTCCGTCACCACGCAATGCACTTTGCCTTTAAAGCCGAGAATCTGCCTCAGGTAAATATGGAGTAAATGATTGGATTATTGTTCTTTCATTTGGCTGTGTAGTAATGGCTGGATTATAAACATTGCAGAGTATAGATTTCCTGTCAGATCCTATGAATCAGACATCCTTATCTCATTTCCAGACTGCCGCTCCAGCGAGCGCTGCCATCTCCCAGCCAGGGAGTCTGAGAGAGCATGGGAAAGCCATAGATGTGCGCGCACACACACACACACACACACACACACACACACACACACACACACAAACAGACATGAACATAAACAGACAGACAACTAGGCAGGCAAGCACGCACACACACACACACACAACCACACATGCGGGTTAGAGGGAGAGAGAGACTGTTGTCACCCAGCACAGCACAGGCACTCCAAAGTCCATTCGAAGATTTCAAAAACCACTTAGGCCCCCTGTCCATATTTGTTAAGCAAGTAAATCTAAGGGCTACAGTGCACTGAATTCAAAGAGAGAGAAGAGACAGCGATGTAGAGAGCACGAGAGAGAGGGGGAAAGGGAGAAAGATGTCTCCTAAATGAAATTTAGGCAAGGGTGGGATGGAGGGTGGCTGACGGCAGGTGGAGGGAGAGAGGCTTTGGACCCTCTGATTTGGTTTGAATCACGCAAAGAAAAATGTTTGGGTTTGAATTATGCAGCATTTTTGACCGGGACTGGAGATTGATGCCTGATTCATCTGATGCTTGGACATCATATCAGTAGTTGTGTCTGATATGTTTTTCTCTCTCTGCCCATGCCTCTCTGCCTCTTCACTGAATTTCTTTTCACTGCATTACCAACACTGTAATTGGGTTAGGGAGCTGTGTGGACCAGTAACCGCTGCCCAAGCATCCTTTTGTTGGAATCCATCAAAAATCACCGCAGAACTACGGAGAGTCAACAAAACGACACACATTACAAAAATACCAGTAGGGTACATGTATACCTATATTACATGTTGACAAAAATGTGAATCACTGTGTGAGCTTTCATTCTCTCTGATTCAGAAGTGCTTTAGCTTGACTTGTGTCGTTGTCCATTCCAGTGTATTCCAATTTAGCCATCAATACAAGTACAATAGCAGGAAGGAGAGAATGAAATTTGCTCTTTGTGATGTCGGCCATTAACATAATTTATTTCATGGTGACATTCAGAAAACCATAAGAAAACCCCATGAACTTACATTTGATGGGGACAGTCAGTTCATTTCAATACTCAAATATATGAATATGTTTTTGTGGATAATATTGCATTGGACGAAACAAGTAAGTCCATTCCAGGTGAATTTTTGCAACTCTCCTCTACATGAACCAGCACTGACTTGACTTTCATTATCAATAAAGCTGCCATTTTTAAAAAAATCTTGGCTAATCAACACATTTTTTGGCCAATAAAATGTCAGAGAATAGTGACAAATGTCCGTCACAATTTCCTGAAGTCTTTGGTCTACGTCTTCAAACTGCTTGTTCTGCCCGACAGTCCAACACCCCAAAGATATCCAGTTCAGAATGATATAAAGAAAAGAGAGGCATCAAATCTCACATTTGGGAAGCTGGAACTCGGGAATGTTTGAAATGTCTGCTTTAAAAATTACTTAAATGATTAATCACTTATTAAAACAACTGATTTACAGTTGATCAACTAGGGTAATCGATTGATCGACTTATCGTTTCAGCTATTTGAACTATATTAAGCAAAAACCTTAAGTGTAGAAACTGAAACAAAGATTCTCCATAACAACTCCATAAAATCACTCTTCTATTTATTAGCAATGATAGTTCCTGGCGATATCTCAGTGACATTACATATTACGGCCATACATTGCCACGGCTCCTATTTTTAAGAGAGGATTGTTTATGTTAGCCAATAAAAAAATCACATGTGAATTCATAAATTGAGTGAGTCACAGTCTGGATAATCTTTCTATGGGTTGTTGAGAGCCGCTCACTGGTAGTTAATACACCTAACAGAGGGAACTGAACAGGGTGTTGTCATTCCTTAGTGCTGAAGCGCTGTGCCATTACATTTATAGATTTTCTCTTTGATGGGATAATTTGGTCTTTATATCTCTCACAAATGAAGTGATCCTCAGTGCTCCTTGCGCAGCTCAGTGTGCAGGTCCCATTTTCAAATACAGTTAATTGCATTCGAAAAGAATCAATGATACTTTCACGGTGACAATATCATTCTTTTAATGTCACTTAATTTCCTCAGTGAAATGATTACATCAATAGCCTGGAACCCATTTTTATCTTTCAGCATGAATTAATCTATTAAGGACAATAATTACACGTTTGTAATGGATAGGTTTTTGTGGTCAGGAGTAAATGCAGTCGAGTCTCCATTGTGCGCCTGGTTGTTGGCACTGTCCTGACTGTCATTCATTCAGTTTATGAATTACACTATCACCCTGGGAAAATAAATAAATAAATAAATAAAAGTACCTCCGCTGCAGCTCCTTGGTGGCCTTGTTGTGAAATAGCCCTCCCTCTAGTGGAGATGATAGAGTTGGTTACTGCTGTCAGCTGGCTTTATGCTCTGGTCCACAGCTGAGGCAGTCAGTCAATGATGGAGAATGTAAAATGTGTGGAGGAAAACCTTTCATGAGACGAGATAAATCAGAAGATATATACAGTTTCAAATCTTTTTATCACATTTCTTAAATGAAAAATGAAGAAGTTGTAGGATTGGGTGTACTGCTGGGAAAATGTATTTTTTTAAAATGTTTTTTTACATGTTGATGTTTCTGGAATATGTGATGTTTTGCCACAACACTGCCAGTTGATCAAAATAGGTCTCCTCAAAATAGGCCCAGAGGACCACCAGGGGTCAAGCAGAGGGATACTATGGGGGGTACAGCAAGTTTAATATTGTGTGCAACACATGTATTGATCATAGTTTACTTTCACATGGTCATTTTTACAGTATCCCACCCAGTTAGCTACATACCAATATATAACTATATATATATATATATGTGTGTGTGTGTGTATAGTCCCTTAAAAATCAAATCAAATGGAGTTTGTGAAGTTTGTGAACGCCAGGGTTATGTGATACAGCGACTGTGATCTCTGCAACACGCACACTGCTATTATCCCGTTATTTATTCATCAAAAGTGAAAACCAGACGGCTGCCGTGGTGTTCAACCTTTTCACGTCTGCCGTCACCTGTCGTTTTCTCAGGTGAAAATGTAGGCTACCCACCACACCTCAGGGGTGGTGATCAGGGAGGCAGAATAAACCATATTAGAGCCTCTGACAGACCTTAACAGTCTTCAAACAGCTGTACAGGCACATAGAGGCACTAACGAAGGACCCGCTGCCTAAAATGAGTGAGTGAGCTTCCTTGCCGGTTGGGGTGCATATAGGAATTCACGGAGCAGAAAAAATAAAATAATAATGGTTGAATAATAAAAATAGCCTATGTAAACGCTCAAAATTTAGTGGTGGTATTTTGAACATACACCATCAAACAAAAGAAAAGAGTTAAAGTCACAAGACTAACTGGTTACGTTTCTAACTTATTCTTTCCTCATAACAGACTTTTTTCCTTGAATCACATTTGACCCCGCTCACCCGGGTCCGTGCCGCCGGTGGAGGTGTTTGGTTTAGCCACAGGGCGCGCGCCGGAGGAGGAGTTGGTACTGTGGCTGCTGTGTGTGACAGTTAAACGGCGCGCTCAGACACACAGAGCCACACCACCACCACCACTACAACCAGGAGACACCACGTCTACTGTGCGCTGTGCTCAGCCGGGGATGTGACATGACTTGTCCGAGTAAGGTAGCCTTCACTACACATTCATCAACCTAAGTTTATCTATCTAAGTTACACATTTGAGACACATTGTTTTGATTTTTTCCCAGTTTTTAGTAGTTTTTTAAAATTTATTTGAAGAGTTTAAACATATTTATGCTCATTTAAATTTACCTTCGACGCACCTGTAGCTACTTTAAATTACATCAGCGTGCACGCGGTTTAGCTCTGAGGCATGTACAGTGCACGAGGACCTGCTACGTTGTCCTTTGGGAATGGTGACTGAATTATCGATTTGACCATTACTGTATGCACGAAAAGGTTAAATATGGCGACTTTACAAGGCCTAGCTGCCTGTTTATTTACAGAGAAATTCTGAGGTAAAATTGTTAAATGCAAACCTCTAACAATGCAGATTTATTTGCTTTTTCTTTGCGAAAGTGTAGTTTTAAGGATGCTAGGTTGTCTAGCGTTTATGCTCTCTCTCTCTCTCTCTCTCTCTCTCTCTCTCTCTCTCTCTCTCTCTCTCGAGCTTGTTTACATCATCAGACTTTCATGACATTTTGTATAAAATTGACATGTATATCAGAAAGTTGATTAAAGCAACATTATCATTACACTTAACGTTGCTCTGTGAAGGTCAGCATGTGTAAATTTAACTCCAGCTCTAAGTAAACTGGAAAACATTAGTTGGTGTTACGTTTAAGTTCTGTATGAAAAATAAAATTAAGAATTATTATATTTTATGACACTAATAGATGTATTATCTGTCTTTAAAACCAAACAGTAGTCAATTCACTGTAGGTGACCAGACTGCTTAAAGTTACTTTAGTTTGCTGAAGTAAAGTAAGTCGTTCACTGTTTTCTTCTTTTGACAAGTTAATTTGCTGTAGAATGTTTTCTTATTGCACCACCCACACAGACAGCAGGCTACATGTAAACACACTCACACCCATGCACATGAGCTGTACAGAGTGAATAAATGCAGATATGTCTGATGCCATAAAATACAAATTTCAATCATTAAAACAAAAACAAAAAATAAGATGTTAGATAATCAACACAGTCCTGGTCCCGGTCGTCATACTCCACTAACTTTGTCATGCCATGTGTGATCGAGTGTTTGCCTAGTGCAGCTCTATTCTTTATTTGTATCTGATCCCTTCCTGTCAAATCAACTGTCACATGCCGTGATTTTTTTTCATAACAAAGCTGATAAGAAGCAACGATAGCAGCAGCAGGGCTTTCATAGCTCACACTGCGTGACAAAAGTCTGTGTGGTGTCAGTCGAATGCCTTGGGAGGCCAAAGAAAAATATGCAGAAATGTGATTTATCAAGTGAAGGCAGTTATCAACATGAAAGACAGTACATAGGTTAGATACCAGGATAATATTGCTGTCATGAGAAAGTACCCCCTCTTGTGATTCTCTGTCGAGTAGTAACTAAGTCTCTTGACTTAAGCCGTGCTGGATCAGCTATTTGTACTACTAGAATATGTGCTGTGTATCATGCAGTGATTTGACACATAATGAAGTATTTTTTGACAGTTTTAGTTACTTTAACTAAGCTGTTCTTGAAATATTTTAAAGATTTTTACACCACAACTGAGATAGATAGATTGGAGTACCACAACTTGAATAAATAACATATTTTAATTTTAAATTATCTTAGAATTCTAATCAATAATGAAGTGCAATATACAGTATACTTTGTGTCCTGTTTGTGCCTTGTTTAATTTTTTGTCCTGTATTTTTTTGTCTTATTGAAGTCTGAGAACTGTGTTTGATAGCAATTTTTTTCCTCTTTAAGGAATTAAAATGACAGGTGTTTGATTTGGCATCAATCTTAATTGGATTTTCATTTATTTAGTCATTTGTTTTTGTCACAAAAAGAGGCCAGATGCTGTGTGATCTGTGCCACTGTGGAGGCACTATTGCTGCACATCAATGGGCCTGTGATGATCAATAGGGATTGCGTGATGTTTTTGCATTGATTATGGAAACGTGAGCCGATGAATGGAACTAGATTCCTCTCCAAGGGTTATACTGTTCCTGTTCAGCAGAGAAAACTGGAGAGCAGCAGCACGACCTAACACACCTTTTTGCATCAATGTGCTGGTAGATCTCGACTCCTCCTCACTCACTCTTCTTTTTACTGAAGTAGCTGAAGACCGTTGTCAGGCACCTTGTGAGTTTTAAAGAAGCGGGTGATCTGCTGTTTCTTTCTGCTCAACTCAGCCAAGTGTCAGCCGTTGTCGGACTGCTCATTTCTCCAATAAGATGCCATGGTAAGCTCTGTTCTTATAATGTGGGGATACAGTAACATGGAGACCCTCACTGACTGTGAAATGGTATCTGCATTCTCGGCATTCTTACTGAGCTCGATCAACAGTGAAACACAGGCGCTTCTAAAGCTGGGGTTAGAGAAGACAGAGCTGGATTTTCCGCTGCTTTAGAAGCTGATGGGCTTCCAGAATATGAGTTATGGCTTGAGATCATCTCTCACAGGTGGTGAAAGGTTTCACAATGGTACCTCACATGTAACACCCGCAAATAGAGCTAGTGACACAGCTCAATAAATACATTTACTGTCCTTAGTGGTTTGAAAGCTATTGCTTTTTGAAAGTGAAGTGCTGCAGATGCACTCAACTGCTTGCTGGAGCTTCTATAGCGTGACATAAGCTGGTGTCAGATTTGACTTTATTATGTGTTATATAACAGCACAGGCTACATTTTGATATCTTAAAAATGCATGGAGTGGATTACAGTAAGTTTTTTGTTGTTGTCGTAGTCAAGTTCTGAAATGTCAGCTGCTTGGTAAAGTTCTCTGTTGTTCTCGTGTAAAGTGATATTGCTTTGGCTTTCCTTTGGCTTTGTTTGATATCATTGCAATGCATATTAATACAAGCATGCAAACAGGATGTAGAAACTGAGACAGAATGCTTTTCTTCTTCATAAAATGTAGATTACAAAAAAATGTTTAAAGATTTTCTTTAATTGTTAAATACAATAAATGTTGCATTTTCTACAAGTCAGTAAAGAAATAAATAAATCAAGCTTTTCTTAAATATTCCACAAATGCTAGGTGCGTGCACTGATACATTCTCCTACTTTTATTTATTATCTTAATTTCTGCTTAAATTTGAGTTTTGAATATCCAGAACTCTTTTATTATTTAATTGAGATGGAAACTTTGCGTGTTGACTGTTCTCCTAGTTGCATCTCTGTTGCTCATGTGATAGGTTGTTTTGTCTAAGTGTGTGTGAGCCATGTGTGGCGTGTGTGTGTGTTGTACTTGTGCATAGCGGAGTGAGCGTTTGGATCCCTCCTCCTCAGTGCTCCGCCGGCCCCTCTGTCGCTTTAAGTCCTGCCCCTCGGAGCCAGCCAACAGCAGCTGTTCCATATTCATCAAGCCCTTGAGTCTTAAAGAGCCCTATCCCGACCATGGAAACAGTCATTCCTCTCGCTCGCGCTCTCATGCTCTCTCCATCTTAGCGCTCATCCCGCTGCTGCCTGCGCTTCTCTCTCTCTCTCACCCCCCTTTACCTCTCTATCTGTCTGTCCCTCCCCCTTCACTCTCTCCCTCTCTCTCTCTGTCATACAAACACATTCACTTACATACACTCAGACACTCTTCCTCTCTCACATACACATATATACATAAACACACACACACACACACACACACACAACACACATGCTCACGCACACACGCGCCCACTCAATCCATCAGAGTCCAACATACCTGTGCAGGCTGGGGGGAGCGGTGCTGGAGGTGCTTTTCGGCAGCGTTGTCTCTGAGGGCGCTGTGCTATCATTTGGGGAAGAAGCGGGTCTCAATTGTTTTCTCTTTCCTCTTCCTCTCATTCCTGGAATGCTAAAACTGGACTGATGGACATTTCAGAACTTTGTCTTCCAGACCCTCTCAGCTATCATAACCAGTAGGTGCACCTCGTTTCTTTATTTCCTTCTTCCACTTTTCCTTTTAACCCCTCTGTTGTGATGCAGTTTTGTTTCTTCACTGTCTTCCTTTTCCCTTTTTTTCCACTCATTTTTTTTCCCCTCCTCTGCTCTTGTAACAGTGTCTGCTCTAGTTGTTTCTTGAGCCGTACCAGTGTAGGCACTGAACTTTTTCTTGTTTTAGCAGTGATGTACTTTCCCTCTCACACCTACTCACACTCTTAAACATGCACTTTTTCCTGTTCATTGTTTTAAGGGCTCTTAAATCATGTAGGAGTTGACAGTATAGAGCAACAGGGCAGGTGCAGCTGTGTATGTGTATGCATGTGTGTGTAGATTTATTGTGTGAGCACATCATGTTTGCCAGTCTTTATAAATTTCATTCAGAGCATGGCTGATTGATTTAGCGTGCCCCTCTGCAAAGTGTGTATTATTTTTCTAAAGAATTTGGGGTACCTGTCCAGTTGGGTTAGGAGTCTGTTTGCTGATGGCTTTGTTCCCGGATCGGGCCGCAGAGGGAGAATGAGAATAATATTTTAAGGAGGTGAGATTAACGTGAATCCGTGGAATTGGAGAGGATAAATTGCACACTGTAATATTTACAGCCAGAGAAAGACGAATGAAGGGACCCTGTAACCTCAGTGAGCTGGCAGGTCTGTCCCAGCCAGCGGCACGCGAGGGGAGCTGCTGGCTGCTGGGACAGTCTGAGCTTACTCTACCTGGCACGTTTTAACTTTAACTTAAATCCATCCATAGCTCACATTTGATATAAAATAAGCTGCCTTAAATTGTGAATTTTTTTTATTGGAGACAATATCAATGTATTTTTGCACATCTCTGTTAATGTATGAAAAACACAGATTAAAGCATTGGGTTTGTGTAAAGATTTGTTTCAATTTATAGATCATTTTTATATCAATCTTTATTATTTAATTTACTATTTATAATATATATTATTGGTAAAGTAGTATATATGAAAAAGCAGTGATTTGTGGAAGACCAGTCAGATGCTTAAAGACATTTCAATTACCTGTTACAGTTGCCTGATACCTCAGAATTTTATTTTTATTCTGTTTCTTGAAAAATGTCTACAGTCCAATTAAAACTGTGCATTCTTATCATTTTCTCAAATTGAGTGTTCTTGTCACTGAACTTTTTATGTATTGAACATTATTTAATGACACCATAATTGAGGAGTTTAGTTTTTTTTTAAAAATTCATTAGATTTTAAAGAACTACATGCAAAGAAAGAAAATAATTCAGTGTAAAGTTAGAGAGCTGAATTCTGTCAGTGTGTGTTGCTTTACTTGACCCATTTGTTTACAGATATTCTTTACTTGGGCTTTAATCACTGCAAATTCGAAGAGTCGTTCTAGAAAACATATTAATATCTTAGTCATATATGCAGTAATCTTCTTTGTTTTTCCTCTAAAATGGATTATACAGTTTCACTTCTCTCTCAGATACAGCTTAATACAAAATTACACAAACAGCAGTAACAGAGTGGGTATTTCTGTAACATGTTTTATTATAGTTTTCAGTGTAGTATTCCCTAAAAGTATTCCCTAAATTAGAAGGCGAGTTTTTAAACAGATCTTTACACCACCCCACCATATATGCATATTAAACATTTTTGAGGAGACATTTTTCATTTTTAAATTATTTCTCCTCCAAATGCACTTTCCAACACATCTTGAATCATATTCACTGCAACAAGGAGAAACATTATTAAACATGAAAACATTTGACATTTTCAGTTGTGTTGGAAATCATTTGTTTAAAATGTTTTTCAGTGTCAGTTGACTTTATTTGACTTTGACTCCTTTCAGGTAATCTGGCAAAATTCAGAAATTTATTTTTAAGTTTACTTTAACAATCAAATGTCAATTTATCAAATGTAAAACTGTGTGCAGTAATATATTGCAATTATTGTTTATGTTTGTTAGTGTTTTCCAAAACATTACAGTTACATATTGACACATTGCAATATTATTAGAGATTTAGTGATAGTGTGCACTGATTGGGAATGTGTATATAATAAAAGCAAATATTGATTAATATTTAATGACACTTGACACACGAAAGCAGTTGCATTTTTGTGTCCCATGTTCATAATATTTGATTAATATGGATACAGGTAACAGTTAAAATAACGGTGAAAAGAGCATTTACTCTTTCAAAGCTGAGTTGTGAACAGGTGTTTGATGTATGACTAACTTCAGTACTGTACTGTAGGTGTTTTATGATTTTTTTATTTATTTATGTGGATAGTAGTTTTTTAACTCCTAAAAATCTGTCACATAACATATGTAGAAATGATGATAAAAAATAAATTGGCGTTTTCCTGATTACATGTCTACCTACCGACAGTCAGTTATTTGTGGGCACTTTCCAGCATTGGCCTGAGAATGTTGTTAATTTTGGTTCAGCAGTGGCTCTCTTCTGCTAATTGTACAGCGGTATTTGCAGCCCCTCACTGTGGGCTGGATGTGGCCGTGATGCTTGGTTGAGAGGATTAGTGGGACGTATTTGCTCCATGTAATTAGCACAGCAGTGTTGTGGAATCACTGTAGTATACACTATATAGATTGACCCGAGGGCTTCGCCCCTGCCTGCAAATTAGTTGGAAACAGAGGTTTGCCTTCAGAATAGAGAGACATGCTCCTCTTGTCCCTTTGCACAACGGCGACATTTAGAAATATGAGCACATGGAAGTTATTACCAAGTATTCTGATAACACAGGTTTTACTGAAAGTTTCTGTCTTTATGATATGTATTTGCTCAAAATTGGTTTCTTACATTGCCATTGGCATGGAGCCCATTACACTCGACCTGTTATTTACTTTTGCTTGACTTGTTTGAGTCTAAATATCCCTTGGCTCATGCAGTGTGATGAGCCATTTACTGTATGAGGCTGACAGGCTTGTTGTTGATCTTGTATTGCAGTGGCAGTTCGCGCCACTCAGAAGTCAGCCAGTGCTGAGGATTGTCAGTTTGAGTTCCTCGGTGCTTGATGGGAAACACACACCGTCTGAGCGGCAGTGAATTGAGATGTGACTTCTTTCTGCTTCTAAATGTTCCATCAACACCCTCGTTCCTTAAGCCCTGGCAGAGCCACTGCTATAAACTAACTACGCTATCCAATTTCCCTTCATGAAATAAGAGCTTTTTAATGTATTTTTTAGACAAGCAGAAAGAAGTTAGCACACAATGATGAATTAGATTTCAATTTATCTGACTTCATTCCCAGCTTGCTGCATTAGAGCCTGCAAACACCCATCTCTAGCAGTCCTTCTGCTTGATTCTTATTAGGTTTCAGAAAACAAGGCGAGGGAATTGCATTAGTGTATCTTAAGTTAAAAGCTCTTTGCTCTTTGACCAAGTGTTTCATTGTTATTGGGTTAATCAGATTTTTGCTGTCTTCATGGAGATGCTATCGCAGGCTAGAGGCAGTGGTGGGTAACCAAAGCAGCCGTGCACAGACACTATCCAGATGGGATCAGCTTACGGTAATTTGGTTTCAGAATACATTACCAGAAGAGGCTCCTGGCCGAGAATGGCCACCCCGCTATGAGCCAGGAGCTGGTGGCCTCTGTAGCTGCAGCGTCCAGCCCAGCTGACCAGCCAACCCACCTGTCCCACTCCCCCCCTCCTCATCTCCCAGAGATTTTAGGAGTTGTTGGGATATGTGCCTTTTACAGAAAACCTAATGTTTTAAAAATCCATTTGTCACCCAATTCTAAATACTTCTTCCTTGTACCAACAGGGCTTTGTTGTCCAATTCATTAGAGAGATTCCTGAGTCCACTGGCCACGCTGGAGCCCTCTCATTTCTGGTATCTAGTATCATTACTTTCACTGTAAATATGTCACTCAGCTCAGGCTGAGTGGGGGGGAGGGTGGAGCATGTTGTCCCTATCCAGGCCAAATGGGGATGCAGAGTATATTGACACTCTCTAGTACTTCACTGTTTTGTAGCTGCAGAGGTATTCGGGTTCATACTTGTTAGCTTTGTTGGCTTTTAAGGAGCTGCCACACTAAAGTCACTCCTTCATTTGTAGTGGTGCTTTATTCCCCAGGCAATTAATTGGGAAAAGAAGAGTAAGAAAAGCATGCAATATCCAGACTTGTTCTTTTTTATATTTCTTCATCTGGATTTCAGTGCATTTTATTTAATATTGTGCATAACAATCTGTGTAAAACTGGTCATACTGCAAGTTGACTTTTTCTTTTCATAAAAACCAATATGGCATAAATTTAATTGCAGAAAGTATACAATATAATTTTTTATATTATTGGTCAATTTTGGAAGATGTTACTGTTATTATAACATGCTGTCTCTTGAGACCCCATCTGATGTTTGGCCTTTACACCTCTCAGTGATTAGCTACCATGCCTCTTTGGCTATTTCATCCACCCGCACAGAAACCACCAACCGTCACCGCACGCGTCCCTCCTGATTTCTCATCCATTGTAACCTTGGACACCTCCACCGCAGTGTGAGAATCTGTTTAAAAATAACCAGGTCCATTAGTCTAGAAGGATAATGCTAGCCTACGTGGGCTCTCATGCCCTTGTGGCAGCAGAGTGCTATCACTGACACGGTGCGTCAGCACTTCTTCCTGTTGCTCCAACATTGAAGGGCTCCTCCTCATTTACACACACATGCACGCACGCATATACGCACGCATACACACACACATAGATACACCACCTAGAACACAGAAGGTGAGAAAAATAACTGAGTCACGAAAAGAGCTTTTGTTACAGTAACACACTTGAAAAAGCACTGAAAACAGTAGAGTGACAAGAAAACATGAAGTCTTCTGTGTTTACCAAGATTGCCATGTTTCATAGGGTTCTCTCCATTAGTATTGTGTGTCATTTATCCCTGTAGATATGATTGCTCACTATAATGATGCAGTGTTTCAACCAGTCTGTCCTAAATGTAGTGGAGGGTAAGTTTTAGATCCACTAATTCACACTTGGTAAGAAAATGTGATGTAAGGTGTGTAACTATATGGGTGTTTATCAGTGAAGGCTATTGGTATTGAACGGCCAGTTGTTTGAAGGTTATGTTTCAGAGCAGTAATTGAAATGCAAAATAACATTAGGATCGATGGTTAGCTTTGTTTATTTATGAAATCAATATTGAAACGTCCCGTCACAGTAGCAGCTCTGATTCCCACTGACAGCTTCACCAAGTCTTCTCTACATGGCCGGGGTGAGCCTTGCACCCATTACAGCTTTTAGTCCAAGCACTTTTTTTTTACTGACCACTCTTTGGAAAGCGTGTGATTAAATGTTTCAGGCTGATATGTTAAAACACACAGTCCGTAGTTTGCAGAAAAACTGTGGGGCATCAACTGTTAAATTATAAAGACTGATTCAATGTGCACACTTACAGTAGCTTTGTTATGAGTGTGTCTTTGAGAGAGAGAGTACTACTATTGCTCATCCCTGATTTGCCCAAGGGAAGTAGATGTAACCAATAACCAGCCATTAACATGGTAGTGTGCAAAAAGCCAGCCAATTAGGCCTAGTTTCTCTGTGCTGAACAGGAATTTCTATTGACGTATTTGTTTCTTTTGACCCATATCAAATATGCATTGCTCATATTACAGAAATGAAAAAAACTTTCGTTTGAATTTTTAATTGATTCAGACATTAAATTATGTTAGAAAACATTGCTGTAAAATCCTGTTTCTAGAAATCAGAACTGGATGGTCTTCAAAACTAAACATAATTAATAAATATTTGGCGGTGAGAAAATCAGTTTTGCAAAGGCCTTAGAGGCCTCTCTAACTCTCACAGAATTCGCATCGCTCTTATATAACTCTTTACATACATTAACACACATGTATTCTTACTTCATACCCTAATTTTTTCTATTTTACTTTTTTGAAAGATGATTATTTTAATTATTTTTTTAAACTGATGTTGCTTCCATCTAAGTTTAGATCAGAATCACTGTTTTCCTGTGCTGTTTTGACTCACTCCAAATCTTTTTAGTATATGAAAGTGAAGGTAAAATGAAAACAAAATAGTCAGTTTCAGTCTGATTAGCAGGCAGTGTTACACAAAACGTTCATTCATTAGATTAACTTTGTTTGTCTCGTGTCTCGTAAAACCTATTTTTTACAACTTCACTCTTGTAATGCAAATCATTTCATCTGATGACTCAGATTTGTTAGTGTAAAAGAGTGTGTGTTTACTTCTCAGTGTGTATTCCTGCTCGCCTGCCCCTCAAATTATACTGTGTGCTTATGTGTGTATTTTCTTGTTGATCACAAAACATGTCCACATTAAAATGCCTCCTTGTGAGACCACCCCTACAGCGCTAAGTGCAATCGAATGGTCACATTGAGTGGCTGGTTGTTGAACTTGCCACTTGGAGAGACCCTCCCTCCCAGTACGTCCGGTGACACAAGATGTGGTGAACGCTGAAATGTATGTTTAGATTGCCCCCTGAAGGAGACACATTAATTCAGGAAATATCCCCAAAGTTTAATTATTCCTGAATGGTGTGGTGGTGGACACTACCGTATAAATCAGTTAGGCCCACCCGCCTTTTTATTACCAGCACTATTTATGGGGAATGTGTGGCAGCTGGTAGAGATGAGCCTGTAAAAAGCTAGAGGCTATTGCTATGACTATGTCTGCTGCTGTGGCAGACAGTCATAGCAATAGTGTTTTGAGCAGTATCAATTCAGTTTGGAACTGTTTGAATTGTGTTTCTACAAATAGCAATTTGAATGTGAGAAATCAAGTTAAATTTTTGACATGATGACCATGTTGTATAATGCATGTTATTTTAATCTTACCCATGTGCTGTGATTACACACTGACTGTGAACCTGTACAAACATTTACACATCCGATTGAGTTTAAATGATCCTGGACACCTGATAAACCTGCTAATTCTGGCCTGTTAATTTTGCCTTGCATTTTTGTGTATGTGTGTGCATGTGTGTTTGTCTGTTTGTATTTGGCTCTCCTTCTCATGAAGAGGTAAATTTATGATGGAGGCAGGATTGGCTCTTTGTTTTAAGCAGGTAGATTTCCCCCCTAAACAAGGACGGCCTATCAGAAGAAGATTAATGAAGTAATTTCATGCATGGCTCTATGCCTCCGTCCTCCTGTACGCACAGTCACTGTGTCTAAACCTGTGATTTACACTGGACTGTGTTAAATAGCCTTAACCCTTTATAATAATATTTCTTTCTGTTTGTGATACACACACACACTGCAAAAAACATGCAAACACAATCAGGAATATCCTTCACCTTTCTGATAAAATTATCCAGTCTCTTGGCTATCTTGTGGACAGTGAACAGGGATGCATGACTTGCACTCATTTAAATTTTTTTTGCTCAAGTTTCCATCATTCATATTTGATAATCCCCCCTCTTTATTTTACATAAGGAACCCTACTGAGAGTACGTGAGAGGTGTGCTGTGGTTCATATCTGATGGCTTTCCACATAATTTATGGCAGTTAAACAAAACCTAGCCTTAAAAGGCTGTTGTAGCATAAAACAGAATTTTTATGATTTATTCCTATAATATTAGTCTGGACAGGTCAGTTATTTGAGATGCATCATAGCATCTGTGTAACTGAAGAGGAAACCATGCTGTTCCAGTAAAATGTCAACACATTTTCAAAAAGCAGAAATCATATAGTGTATGTAATGTTATGTGTTAGAGTTTTATAGCTAAACAAGATGAAACTGTGTAAAAATGGTCTTTTTAGTGACGTTGACAAACAGTCAAAGTGACAAAGAGCTAAACTGTCATAAAGCAGAATAGTTTAGAGTTAAAACATATTTTTGTAAGTCTCAGTATTGCAAGAGAGTGTATTGTGATATTGGCACCAGTGTATCAGTAGCATATCACACAACACCAGGTTGTGTCTGATGTCATTAACCGCACCAGTTTTCTTGTGGCGAGCTTTGGAGGAGACTTTTGATATATAAAACGTGATAATCAGAAACAGTTTTTAAGGGGGATTTTTGCCAGTAGTGGACTATAATTACTTTTTCTAGTTATCACGAGCCATTGTAAATTTATGTTGTTAAATTATACCATGGCCATGCCACATAATGGATGTAATGGAAACTAATCTTTTCTAATGAAAAGGCAGCATTAGAAATTTGATCCCAAATGTACTGCACGGCAGGCTAGACTTATCACTGAACTTCTTTTTTACATACAGTATGATGAGCTGTCCAATTCTGCAGGGAGCTTCCCCACTGGGTCTACATGGAAGATTGTTAACTCTTTGCTCTCCATAGTGGGACGTTTAGACAACCGACAACTCTCTCACATCCCCCACTGACATCGGCTCTATCATTAGCCATTTGCTTCTCTCAACATCCTGAACTCAGCCCCTTGTAAGAACTAGATCTGCCCAGTGCGGCCCAGACAGTTTACGTCAGACAAACAGCAGCGCCTGTATCACAAGAGGCCCTCTCTTTCCTGCCAGCAGCATCTCTAGAACAGGAAGGAGCAAGAGGGGGGATCAATAGATGTGATCTGCTTCTTGGCCAGCACTATCTTGTGGTGCCGCTGGAGCATGGGGCTCATGTTGTCGTAGTGGAGTGAGCTCATGGCTTTATAAAGACTACAGTGACATCGCTGTGGAGCAGCTAAATATAATCCTCTGCTGGAGACTGAAAAACTTAATTGCCCAGGCCACAGAGCAGCTTGGTCCCCCCCAGTGGTAACCCTGCACGAGCCCCTAGCCTACAGACTATTGATCCGGGGCCCTCGCTCTCCATTGGTACGATAAACACAGCTCTCTCTCTGTCTCTTCTCCCTCTTCCCCTCATGTATCGCTTACTTTGTCTTTTCCTGTTTTTCTGTCTCCTCAACTTCCCTTTTGTTTGCCTCCATAGATCCGCACATCATAAATCTCTGTCAGCTTCTCCTGAGTGTCTGGCATATCCGTTAATAAAGAGGCCCCTCCCCTCCCTTCAGGTCCACCCCCTCCGCTCCCTCCTCTCTGCCAGAGCAGGACTAATGAATGAGAAACTCCAAAATTAGGGGCCTCTCCCTCATAGATTAGAATGGGTCCCTATGGAGCACCGGGCTTGCCTCCAACCAAACCACAGCCGTCAACCAACCCCCTCCCTGCCATATTTCCATCTTTCATATTCTGTCTACAATACAAACACACACTCAGACCTATGAGAACAGGCACAGACACACATGCACATTGCCCCAAGAGTCTTTTGGCCCTTATTCCCCTGATGGTCATTAACCTGGAACCAGTTAGACAGAGAGGCGTCCTCCATATTTCAACTAAGTGTGTTTTGGAATCTCCATTCCCTTCCTTTCTCCCCAGGGCCACCCCAAGCCCTCCCTGAGCCCCAGTCCCTTTTCATTTAGTTTCCCCTGTGAGAACGCACACCAAGCACCCTTGGTGGCATACACACTGCTGCATGTATTTCTGTGACTTTAGATGGGCTGTGCAGAATTCAGCGTGGGGTCCGCTCTCCCAAAAATGAATCCCTGGCTGTGTGTTGGAGCGGTAAGAGGTGGCAGTAGCCCCTGGAGGAGAGGTCAGCGTGGCAGCTGCCAGTGGGTTCTGGCTGCGGCGGGGAGGCTGAGTGGGGCTGAGAGGAGGTCTGTCAGGAGCTAATTGAGTTCGTCCTACCAGTGCTGACTCTGGGGCCAGTGGCTTATCGGGCCACATCGCCTGGGGCCCTCCAGACAGATCTGCCCCATACCGGGGCATCTGATATCACCATCACCCTGCCTGCAGATGTCAACCCCCACCCCCACCACCCACCCCTTCCCCTCCACTTACCCAGTCTGATCAGGTAGCACGGGTGTGACACTCCGGGATGAGGTTAGCAAATGTTATAAAATTGTGTTTTTGGCATCTGGTGGCCTTGAGAGTGAAAAGGACATCAAGAATTTACTCACTGTTGAGCCTCTAGCACGGGTTTGTGCTGCGTGCTTGTGATTTACACATGAAACCGGGAGAGAGCTCTAGTTACCCAGAGAATAGTGGAGGATGGCAGTACCCCCCTGAAGTGAGCAGGAAGCTCTCAGCAGGAATACTTACAAATTGGCTCAATTAGATCCTGAATGTACTGCGTTCTTACGACAATGTCATCCAATGTTCAGAGTTTCGCTTGCAGGCGAGGGAAGTGTTAAGACGTGAGAGAACGGTTCTCCTCTCGGAAGTCGAGGAACAATGAGTGTGAGACGAGCCGCCAGATCATTAGGCCAGCTAATCCTGGTCACAGCAGCACCAGTGGAATGATATTAGGGATCTGAAATGCTGTTAGGGGGGCCAGGTGGAATCAGATTAAAACCAAACTGCGCAGTGTGCGTTTGTGGGCCCATAACCCACTACTCAGCATGAATTTTGATCGGTACAAAGGGAACAAAAGGAGGAGGAACAGAGAGAGAAAAAGAGAGAGGGAGAGATACTGTATCTTAGACGAGCACTGCTCCTTTGGGCAGCCAGGCAGCAGAATTTGAAATGCTCTTACCTTGAGGAAGGAAGTAAGACAGAACTATAGATTTTACAGAATCAAGCCTCAGTTAGTTCAGCAGACCCTTTCCTGTCTGCTCTGTCTGTATAGCACACAAACTAATTAGCACCTGCCCCATATATTGAATTATTTATTACGACTATTGCTGCTGTCAAACTATTTAATGTTCATAATTCATTTTCCCATACAATGGTATTTATAGATTTAAATTGGACCTGTCCCATTAGAGATTACTAATATTTATAGAAATATTTTAGACTGTTTGATTAATACGCCAGGTTCAAGTGGTTAGTATTCCCTCAGTATCATTAATCAATATATGCAGGCCTGTTAAAAACATAAGCATAGCAGTGGTATAATGTGTCATAGCAGAATGAGTTAAGGGGATTCTAGCCAGCACATTTATTATAAATGCCCACATTGAGCTGGAGGGGAAACAGTTAAGACACTTATGCAATTATGCTAAGTGTCACCCTGAAGATGGCCTTTGAACCGGGGTTAAGCTTACTCTGAATTTGTGAAATAAAAGCTAAATGGAGCCATCTTGTGCTCCTGCGTTTTAATATATAGCCTTTAATAAGCCAAGTGCAGGTGCCCTATCGCACAGGTGCACATATCCATCTGAAACAGAGAACATAAAGCAGATGAACACAGAGCCATGCATTAATTTATGGGGATGCAATCTGCATTCATTATCAAGAGCGGCAAGTTCTATTTTAGAAAGGCATGAAATGGATTCACTTTTTCAATTTCTGTCTGCAAGGACATTTAAGAGTACAAGTGGATCATTTTAAAACAGCAAATCTGAATAACCGCCCCCAATGCCATCAGTAGTATTAAATGTATTTTTTGCATTGTTGAAATTAAGTAGCTGAAAGAAAAATTGTAAATTGGACAGCATTTCCTCCAGCACAGTGGTATGGTAGTGGTGTGTATCAGTTTTATATAGTGAATGCTTTATATTGCAAGAAGAATTCCAGGAGTGCTCAGGCAAAGGGCTTATTCCACAAGGTCAACGGTTTTAACAGGGGGCATTTTTTATTATTTATTTTAGCAGTTAACCTTTTTGTGAATTTCCAGAAGTGGTAGGCACCTGGAGCTCCGATGAATATACATGACAGCAGGGAGGGAAACCTGGGAATGAGATTTAATTTGACACGCTGACCCCCATCTCCACGGGCCCAGGAAGCCAGGGTGAGAAAATAAGGTTGACCCACTGACCCCTGGGCCTGAACCCCTCCGTCACCCACCCTCACAATTAAATCAGCCTCAGAGAGCAAGAGGCAGTCCGGCCAACTGATAGGGGACACAGCGGAGGCCTCTCGTTTCCTGTTTCCTCTGAAGCACTCTGAGATAGACAGCTATCGTCCAATCAGGCAGAAAGAGCCCAGTAGGGAACATCCCCCTCTCCCTGTGCTGATGGTAAACTGACATGTCAAATATGTAAACATTACCATTAGTTGGCAATATGCTAATGGAACTAATGTGCTAAGGCCCAACTTGGGCTGTCTAGCTGCCACTCACTAGGAGCTCCTATGTCTGAATTTGCATAAGCCATGCAAGGCTCAATTTTGTTAATGCAGGCAAGTGCAGGTGACCTTTCACCCCTTCCATGGTACCTAATGCAAAGGGGTGTGTGTGTATGTAAGTGTGTGACCTCGCCTTGACCCTGAGAGGTCACTATGTCTACACTGCATCCCCAGTACATTGAGTTATCCATCTCCTCTACCAGTCCCCCTCTTCAGTTCACTCTATTTGCGGACCAAAGAATGAGTTGAACGGGCTAAGTTTTTCCCCCCGTTGTTCTCCCAGTGCAATTTCAAGTTAAAGGTTATAGAGCGGGACTGCAATAGATTTATATGGGCAAGGAAGGCTTCAGATTGCATTGGCCACAGCCAAAAGGCTGCACTTTAGTCTGCACACGTTACACCATCTTATTGCATGTACTCCAAAATACAGTTATTAGACAGACAGTGAAAAAGTCAATATCTTGCCATCATGTTTCCTTTTGGTTGACTGCTGACTCAAGGAGACAAGCCAAGGTCCACTCTGCTCTCTAAACTATGGAGATGCCCCCGACTTGATGTGTTGTCTGTTTGTGTGTGTGCACTTGCGTGTTAAGTTATTTGAGTGCTCTCTCTCTCTCCCTCTTTCTATCCCTCACTGCCTCTCTCTTGCACTTTCCTTTCTTTTCGTCCGTGTGTTTATATTGTGTGGGCATGTGTGCAACTGAGTGTGGACGTGCGTGTTATAGTTGTGTGTATTTGTACACTTTTACACTTTTGCAACTGCCGTGGGATGTGGCTAATGAAGCACTTAGGATCCTTCCTCTGGTTCACTGGTTTATAGGGAAGGTTAAGACACAAAGTGTATATAGAAAATTGGAAAGATTTAAAAAACAGACACTTGACGATAGTAGATATGCAATACATTTAAATGTGATTTGGCTAATAAATTACTGTAATAACTGTTTGACCACGTGAAACCTACCTAATGCCTCATCTCTCATCTTTTCTGCCTCCTGTGTTTGATGTAGAAATTGCACGTTTACATTCAGGAACACATCTTTTTTACTGTAAAGCATTAGGAAAAGATTTAAGCATGAAAGTGATCGTAAGGCTCTAGAAGAGCAGTTGAAGTATGTAGTCCACTATAAGCTGTATGTCAAGGCTCATCGTTCAGCGATTCATTCAGCAATCTACATTCATTAACTTTAGAAACTTCAACGTGATGTCTAGTTAAATGAAAAAAGCATTTGTGTTGTAATTGACATAAATTACCACAGAATCATTATATTTTTTATTTAATGTCAATCGAGTATTTTGCTGTTTAGACATTTATGTCACTCCACTGGTTGATGAGATTCATTTCTACTCTCTGAAGACCTCTGCTAATCATCTTCCTCTTCTCCTCCTCCTTTTCCCATCAACCCACCCCCTCCGTCTCTCACCCCAGGCTGCTGAATAGAATGGCCGCTGATGACCGGCACCTACCCTCCAGTTGTGGGTCCTACATCAAGACGGAGCCATCCAGTCCCTCCTCGGTCATCGACACGGTCAGCCACCACAGCCCCAGCGGCAACTCAGACGCCAGTGGTGGCTATGTCAGCACCATGAACAGCCACTCCAACGGCCTGGACTCTCCACCTATGTTCACCCCCAGCGGGCTCGGGGCCGCCACCTGCCGCAAGCGCTATGACGACTGCTCCAGCACCATCATGGAGGACTCGTCCATAAAGTGCGAATACATGTTGAACTCCCTCCCCAAGAGGCTGTGCCTGGTCTGTGGAGATATAGCGTCGGGGTATCACTATGGGGTGGCCTCTTGTGAGGCCTGCAAAGCCTTTTTTAAAAGGACAATACAAGGTATTTTTATCCTCTCTCCTCCCCCCAACAAACACTCAATACAAGATTTCATCCCATGATGCCGCATCACCAGACATTAAACACCCTCCATACAAGACACCATACAAGACGCCTCACAACAACACTGAAACATACTCAGTCCAAGAGATTTACTATGTAAAAGAAATCACTGGAGTGTGGAAGATGTTTTCTCCACCTCCTGAGACCAGCAACCATATAAAATCTTTGTTTCTGATATCATTACAATGTACAATACCTACTAACTACTATAGGATAACATTAAAAAACATGCAAATTTATTTACTGACTATCAAACAACATTTTAAAGAATTTGATTGTACAGGCTTTTAAAAAACAGAAACCAGAAGAATATTTTGACATGGGACAGATCAATAGTGTAGGCATGATTACATCATCTGTCATGGTTGGTGGTGTATGGTGGACATGACATCATCACTCAGAGGTCAGATTTGGTGGAGTGTAGGGGCTGTTTGCCCAGATGCCTTGGGGGGGCTCAGAGAACGTGCTTTATTATTCCTGTCCTGTTTTGTGTTTGTGTGCGTGTGTGTGTGTGTGTGCGTGCCTGG
Source organism: Maccullochella peelii (assembly GCA_002120245.1). Classification (NCBI taxonomy): domain Eukaryota; kingdom Metazoa; phylum Chordata; class Actinopteri; order Centrarchiformes; family Percichthyidae; genus Maccullochella; species Maccullochella peelii. Next base: position 114,889 of record LKNJ01000380.1, on the reverse strand, counting down.
GGACTAGGGTGCGATTGGCTATCTGCAAGGCATGATGTATCACAGCTTCTCATTAGAGAAGCAATGAAAGGCCCCCCACTGTGAAACTGTGCACTCTGCTCCAGATTAATCAGGAAGAAGGAGATATTGTTGAGCCTGGAAAAAAGAATCTGCACAACACGCACAGCTGCCCAGGTCTAAGCTCTGCCGGCTTAGTGCAATACATGCAGTGGAAAAACTAAATAAAATAGGTAAAATGAGCCAAAGGGTTGGGGTATGGTGAAATGAGATGAGTGAGAGTGGAAGAAAAATAGGAATTTGATATTTAAACTAAATTAGTCTGACATCTTTTTTCCATTGCTTTCAGTAAATGTTCATCAACAAATGATTATATGGAGAGCAGGCTGTCTGTCTGGACGATAGGTGTTGATTTTGGACCTTACAGCCCTATCAGCTTTAGACAGTTTATGTACCTTTTGGAGGCAAACAAAAGCATTAGGCCACATCCTCCTGTTTACCCATGCTGCCATCAGCAATCCTGTCTATTGACAAAAGATGAACATTTTCTCTCAAGTAACATAACTGGGCTTTTGTCCCCTCACTAAAAGTACACTGATGGCAACACAATGGAACAGAAAAGAGGCAACGGGGGAAGAAAGAGACGTCTTAAGTGGAGCAATGGCCCAAACAATTAAGAGAAAGGTACATGGAAAAAATTGAAAGCTCCTCTTTTTTCCCCCCTCACTTTGCATTGTCGATTTGAAATCCCTCTCTTTCTCTTCTTGGAGGGCTGCCTGTAATGGAGCTAATCTGCCGTCGTTTGTCCGAGCCACAGGAGTTTTGTCAATAACAATCAGCGTTTGGAAAGTGTAATTAAGGCCGAGGCTTTTCATTAGGAAGAAGGGAGGGGGCCGTCTCCAGGGACGGGCATGCCAATTAGAAACTCAGGCACGCGTCGCCGGGTAATTTCAGGGAAAGGAGGGGAAAAAAACCCAGGACTTCTTTAGATTGGAGAGGGACCCTGCTGCTCTTTCAGACGAGAGGAGGAGAGGCTTAATGGCATAATAATCAGACAGGGGTCCCAGGCAAAGAAGGCAGGAGGACGCAGGGACTTTTTGGGGGAGGTGAAAGCCTTCCGAAATGATAAAAGAAACACATGCAGGATTGCTGGAGGAAAATGGAGGCAGTAAATAGCGGGATGTAGAGCCCTTGAAAGAATGAGAGGGTGCCGTTGATGAGAACTGATTAATTAAAGGAATAACGAGGCAGTCAAGGGTGGAGTGTGAGACGGCCCTCTCTAATGAGAGGAAAACAAAGGAGCTGTCTTTTCCAGCCCTTTATCACATTGTTCTATAGCACTTAGGGCAAACAACTTGCTAAGTTAATGTTAACCATGTACATGACAGTTTCTTTATCACCTTGCGCTCACCTTGTGTATTTTATTGTGATACAGCAGCTAATTCTTAATAGGAAATGTGTAGTTTTTTAAGATAGTAATATGTAATCTTTCAGTTTAGTTGTATTTAAAATATTTTGTCTTTGTGTACAAATTTAGGCATTTGTTCACTATCTTTGTTTCACTTCCCGTTCCTGCCCTTACCTTTTCAACAAAAGCGGATGGAAAGTCCATCTTCTGTCACCTATTCATTCAGTGAAAAGCCCCTTGAACTCTTACGTGGAGATAGTTACATTAGTCAAGGCCAGGCCCAAATGAATGTCAGCCTAGATCTCCATCCATCCCAGAAATACCCCTGTTCTCATTGCTCCCTAATCATCCCCCCATTCCTGCACCTCACGTGCCCCACCAATCAAAAACATAAATCTCTTATTGAACCGTGTTTTCTTCCCATTTTGGACCCAAGTGTAAAATTGCTTGAAAACCAACTGAACTCAGTGACCCTCTTTTATATGAAGTAATAGACCTTGACAGTAAGCCTGTAAAAGTCAGTTTAGATTTTGATGAGAAATACCTGCCATTTTACTGTAATTTACTTACAAGACCTGACTTTCCCCTCTGTGCCCTGGCATGGGTCCTGAAAAGCCATAAAACAGATTGAGACAGATACTTATCAAGAGAAGAAGGAGGGAAATCTTTTTCTTCTCCCTTCACTCTGTAATGTTATTGGTAACCATACCATAACCTCTCTAAAGACAGATAAACCCAAGCATGGCCCTCGGGTTAAAGGGGTTCCCGCCAGTATGCTTCATTTCTGAAAGTGAAACCATGCTATTACTCTACAAGCCATGATTTCCAGGCATCATTTCTGAATGACAAGGTTAATGTAAAACATAAAACAGGTGCGTCCCTTTTAAGTCAACGTTTGAATCTGTAACTAGAAATTCCCATTTAAATCAGTACTTATGTGACACTTTGTTTAACTACTTTGTTTAAATCAATTAAATCCAGTTAATTTCAGTCAGTTTAGTTATATTCAGGTAGAAATAGTTTATTCATCCCTTGGGGGGGGGATTTGTAATAAATGAGACAAGAAACAACTAAAGTCACACACATAAAGACAGAAAGACGCAATAGATATAAAAAATAATGGCTACATCTTACAGTAACAATGCCAATTCTGTTCAAAGTAAAACGTTAAATGCATAAACATAAATATCTATAATTATGTTTTTAATGAACAATTGCAATTACATTCAAAACCCAATCTAATTAACCACATAAATTACAGGTATATTTTGCATATAGTATAAATGAAGTGTTTGACATAATAGGGACTGAACAAAATTTAAATTAAAGGCTTGTTACCACTGTTTAAATACCACATTACTAATGCAAACAAACATTTAACAGCATCAGATATTGAAATTACATAAATTTCGCTGTTCTCTAGTGTTTGTGTATGGAATTAATTTAGGAGTCATAGGAAGTTCTAAAATTGTGTTTTAATTTTTGGTGGTGGGGCTACAGTGTTGGATTGCACCTTTAATATTAACATTTCATCAGCTAAGAGGTGTTATGAAGTGGGACTTACTGTATGTATACTGATACTGAAACACTCCCTCTCCTAAATATAAACCAAATGTAGAGATCAAAAATTAGTTAATCCACCCCTCTCTCTGCATTGAGCTATGAGAAGCCCCCTCTGACAGAACATCAGATGCACAGAGGGCTTGACGGGACAGGTGGACACAGTAGTGTGTGAGCGTGTGTTTGTTTTTGTTTCTGGAGTGTGTGATACCAAAGGGCTAACTCTCTTAGTTAGCCACCAGGTGTGGTTTGTGCACGTGTCCTCGGCAACCCTGAGAAAGGGAAAGGAGGGGAGGAGGAGAGAAAAATACCCCCACAAACAAAGCATTCTCAGGGACACACAGGGTCAACTGTGCCGGCAAGCAAACCTGCAACATATCATTTTGGAATGATATAATGAAGTGAGAAGTAAAGATTTTTCAGATTTGCAATCAAAATCCAAGTTTTTCTTTTTTTTTAAATGTATTTTGTACTCTACGTCCCAGCAAATTGCTGATTGGTTAGTGTATAATGGGTATGCTAAACCACAAAGACCTCCATGAATTGATTCCAGCGCAGGGTGGCACTGATTGCCTCCTCCCAGCATATGGGAAATGGATAGGATTATTATGGTCTGGTTCTGCTATGACAACAGAGAAAACAGACAGAGGAAAGACAATCAGAGCTCATCAGCCGCTTCCCTCACACCTTTATTTACCCCAATCCCAAAGAGATGAGGAGAATTAGCATAATGATTTCTAACCCAGATATAAGGAGGAATTTCTAATTATTTATAACATCTTGGGACCCTTCACTTGATCTGTCCAATAATGTTAACATAATTGCATAAGTTGTCAAAGGATGTTAGAGGGCTAGTGGAGGAACGCCGGTGGAATATTGCACAGCTTTCTGTTTCTCTGTACAGAAATATGGAGTTGGGGTCAGAGCTGGGGAGCAGCTACAGGATATTGGGATGCAATCCTATGTGTTTTTGGATTTTTGTCATTTTGTCATCATTTAACACACTGAAAAATGTAAAAATGTTTTATCTGTGAAAAGGGGTTGCTTTACAGTATGTGTGTATTTAGTAGTTTCAACAGAAAGGATATTTGCTGACATTGTTTACTTACATGTGTTTTAGTGGATTAGGAAAAAAATATTGAGGTAATTATAATGATTAAATTAGATTTTTATATTACTCAACAATTTATTGCACTATACTGACAATGACATGAACCCTAGGTTAAAAGAAAAGTTTAGAAAGATACCAATGTCAAAAGCTTTAAATCTGAAAGCCCATTCAAAACAAGGATGATTCAAATTCCTAGGCTGAAGCAACCATTATATTGAAACCCTTTATTGAAAACCCCTGAATACAGTAAAATGTAGGGAATCGGACAGAAGCGGAGGAATTGCCTCACATATCCTGCCCTTTCTACTGCTAATGCTAGAGTAGAGCAGAACCGGCTCTTTTATTGTGTAGCAATGAAACTCTTTTTCATTGCTCCGTCCTGGAATCAGACGCTGCAGTTGAATAATGCATAAGGCCTCTTGCCTGTACACTATGTAAATAGTCAACAATGGCAACAGTGGTAACAACAGGTTTGGGTCTGCGGGAGTATTATGTAAAGTGGTGAGGGGCAGCGTGTCTGGCTCTCTAGCCTGCTATTGAGGCAGTGGCAGGCCCCTCTGAGCACAGGGGGACATGGCCTGCGCTTGGTGCCCGGAGGGGACACGCGCAGAATTAATGAGGCCAATTTAGTGTTGGACCAGGGTGGCGTCTACTGATGGGTCCTGAAGGACTATTGTAGCTTTACCTCCACCCCCCAACCCCCACCCTTTACCTCTTAACCCAGCTCCTCCTCCTGCCATGGCCCTCAGTGCTCGCTGGAGAGCACCTGAGCCAACTGCACACTACAGAAATGGATTTCATAGGAATCCATATGATTAACAAGTGCCCATGCCTGGTTGGCAAAAGATGACTTATTATAGCGCAGAGAGTACACACTGGTGTTTATTACATCAGTACAGTACGGTAACATTTGAATATTTCCGCAAACATTTTGTTTAAAATTATAATTGATTTGATCAGCTATGGTTTTGTTGGTGATAAACTGGTTTTCTTCTTCTTCTCCTCAGGTAACATAGAATACAGCTGTCCTGCTACAAATGAGTGTGAGATCACAAAACGGAGACGCAAATCATGTCAGGCTTGTCGCTTCATGAAATGCCTCAAAGTGGGGATGCTCAAAGAAGGTAAGAAGAGTAAGAACATTTTTATTATTCTTACACCCACAGATACACATACTGTACGTATTTTGTTTTTTAACTTTCATATAATTTACATTCATGCAAATAAAGATCTGATAAGGGAGCTGCCAGTGGAATATTACAGCATCACACACTAGTTCTCATGATAGAGTGCTTCAGCAATGAGTCCCACAGCATTTTTCTTCTACCAGCCCAGAATGAGAGATGCATACAACTGGTTGGCCTAGACAACAGTTCCCAGCCCCCCTGTCCTCCCCCTACCTGCACAGCAGTAAATAATGTGCAGTTGAGCTGGGGACAGAAATATGCTGAATAGGTTGTTCCTGCCGTCTGAGTAATAGAAATGTAACAGTATTCTGCCTGGAAAGGCTCAGGCTGGGCCACTGAGCACACACTCGGCCCAGTCTCAGCTCTCCCCGGCGTATTGATCCACTAAATGTTTTCCGAACATCTCAGCTCTCTTCCTGTGGATGGTTTTTTAAAGTCACGCCAGCAGGGAATTCAGTGACAATTAAACATTCTTCCGATGGATTTGTCTGGCTGGGTCCCCCCCTTCCCATTGCCACTGACTGAGCCCCCTGAGACCACGAGGCTTGGCTGCTCTTCCGGGGGAGACACCTATCCGTTCTCCCTTACCCCATTGTGTTCTCACCTGCCTGTCTTTTTGTCACTTGTTGGTTGCTCTAGAAAGGCCAGACAAATGAATAATGAAAGATATGTGGCTTGGGGGTGAAGTGGCGGTGTTATATTTATTCAAACCTCCTCTGGGAGTAGCTCAGGGACTCTGTAAGGAAACATGTTTTTCTCAAGTTGTGATGAGTATGGGTCAAGTAGCACTTATGTTGTGCAAAGTATGATTGTCCCTCATGGTTATACAGTGGTATAAATACTCTGTCAGACAGAAGCTCTGATAAATGAAATTCTGTAAAAATGTCCACTTTTAAGTTGTACAATATATATGTGTGTGTGTGTGTGTATATATATATATATATATATATATATATATGTATCCTACCATTATTCTTCCCATTATTCATTGGAGCATGGGATTTATGGATGCATATCCAGTCGCCACCTGAAGCCAGAGTCATAGCCGGTATGGATCTCCACATAGTAACAGAATCCCCTGGACTGCAGCAGCCAGATAAAGCCTCAGTGCCAGAAATACAGAGTAATCACATTACTATCTGATGAAAAATTTATGCCAATATATCATCTTGGAGAATAAGAGACTACAATAATATGTAGCTGTGGCTATCAATGAATGGCCAGTGTCAGGTCAGAGTAAAAAGAGTGTAAAACTCAAATATGCAGACTTCGGCTGAGCCCGAGGTTCTAATGCACACTTCTGTGTACTCAGCACATTCCCAGAATAAGAATGACCAGAGTGACTGTCATCACCACACTGCAACTATTGTCACAGGCTGATTGAAGTCTTGTGCAGGTGATGTCATAGATTTCTCTCAAATAAGTGATTGTCACAATAAAGATTATAACACATTTTTCATGATTAAGAGGAGAGATGTTTTTGCGTAAGCTCTGCCTTGAGGCCCGGCACTTTAAAGTGTCACCAAGATGAAATGGAAAGAGAGACACATGGTCTGTGTCCACTGTAAGCTCTATGAAGCCGTCGGCTCAACGCCATGCTCAGGCCCAGACTGTGGAGATGGCCACCGCTCATGTGACTGAGGTTGCCACTTACTTCCATTACTGCAGAAAGGTCACATTGTGTCTCAATGGAAAATCACCTAATTATAACTTTACAGCTCCTACAAAGTACAGTGCTGCCCCCCAATGAAACAGAAGATTAAATCTGTCACTGTCTCTGAAAGAATATCTTTTGAGTAAATAAAGGTTAGATATTTCTGTTTTTAATTTTATTTATACTCAATAGTATATCAGTAACTACTGAGAAAGCACAAAAAGTACAATCAAAACATTCATATCTCAAAGTGTGGGAAGAGGTGTAAGGAAAATGGTCTTTGAAGATCTGTAGTCTGATTACAGGAGACCTGTCTAAACCCTGCGTTGAGTTGCTGTACTTTCCCTTGACTGTATAAAGGAGGAAGTGATCAATAGAAGAATCAAATGTCAGGGGCAACAGGTTTTTCCTCTGATCAGTGGAAACGGATCAGAGCTTAGAGCAGGAGAGAAGACAAGATACCATTGAGAGATTACACTGACATCATTCTGTGGCAGTTGCTCTCTGCACAGACTTCCTTTCTCCCTCGCTCACTAACACACAGATTCCCCCACATACACACCAGTGCAGAAAAATGCTTTATTTCTGTGAAGTTACATTTATTTTTTTATCTACACATCTGCAGTATTGACCAAAAGACAATAGCTTTTTGTTTCATTGTCTTCACTGTGTAACAGTACTGTGTGTAAAGGTAGAAAGGATCCTGTCTTATTGTAAGAGAACAGTGTGACAGTCATGAACATTTGCTGAACAAAGGAGCAAAGTGTGTCTGTGCTTCTATACAAAACACCTCTCATTGTTCAGCAGACTGGCATGCAAAGAACAACCACATCCCACAATAGCCTCGTCATAGTCACCTACACAACATACAAAACATACGCACAAACCACAAATTCAGTCTGCTTCTAAGATGCAGTAATGGCAATAGTAATGTAGGTAATAGAGATGCTTTTTCTGAGGCAAATGTTTTTTACAGTACTTTTATTTAGAGCAATCTAACAAGTAAGTAACATCTCGTCCTTTCAATTAGCAGTACGAGCAGAGATGTCAGCTCACTAGGGATGGTGTAGCTAACCTGTAAATGGAGTATGTGACGAGGGTGTCAGTATGGCAGCTCCTGGGGTCAGCAAATGGGGAGGGGGGCAATGCGTGACAATTTTTCCGCTACCCTCGCTCATCACCACTCGTGATTGAAAATGCTGCAACACAATTACAAGTATGCAAAGCTGGCAACAGGGACCCTTTGAAATAGTGCTGACGGCAGTTTAGCGGGGTAGCTTCCTTGAAAGGCAAGGTTCACCATGCCTTGCCATGTGGCCTTCTGATTTTCCCAGCTAAAATAGGGTCCGCCTAAGCCCCACTTGGCATTGCCAACCATCCCAGACATCCTGACACCCAGAACAGGTGAGAGACCGAAAATAAGGGCCCCTACCATGGCCGGCCACACAAAGTGAGTGAAGACAGGCCCTTTTGTAGCAGTGTGCTTGGAAGGGGATTATTATTGTTTTTGGAGAGAAAGAAGAGCCCTAGGTCAGCTGGCCCTAGCCCCCACCCCAAGGCCTGCGCTAATCCGTGCACAAATGCCAGCCGCCTTGGCCAAAAGCCCTCTCCCACTGCACCCTGCTTTGAAGAGATGATACCCGAGCTCACCCACTGCTACCCTCGCTGCACTGTGTAGTGGGCAATAAAACATTGAGATGACTTTGGATGAGGTGGTACTCAGCTCTCTTCACACATTTATAATACATGTACTGTTTACTTTGGAGGGAGGACAACAGACCGGTCAGAGTCAGACCACTTAAAGCTTTGGGTGCCACCAAAGGGACATATGAACCTCACAAAGGCCCCTATAAAGTCCTGGCCATAGTGCCCGACAGCATGAGTGAATGAATCCGTCTAGCTGCTCTTAATCACTCTGTCTTCCTCTCTGCCTGTATCTGGCCCTGTTGGACAGTAAAATGAGACAGGTTAGTGCCAAGCTTTAATTCCTGTCAGCATCTGTTAATTATGGCCAGGACTGTTCTAATTAAAAGAGGCACCCATCTACCTTCATCACTGGCTTAACACTGGCTGACACAGCCACATGACTCAACCGGCAGAGAGGATCATGGAGAGCAGAAGCGCAGCCACCTGGCAGCGGCCGAGCTCATCGGGAGAGTCAGAAGAAACCGTAGAAAGGGGTGACATCACATTTGACAATGAGAGGAATTTTCCGTCCCTACAGTAGTAACAGTACCATCTCAGCTGAACTGGAATGTTTCTTAAACCCGAGCAGCAAGTGGAGGATGTTTGAAGACAATTCTCAAGACGCCTTCACAGAAAAAAAAACGTTCTTTATATGTTACACATAAAAATGAAATTGTCATGGTGTATGCGTATGTGTAAAGTACAGGTAGTTGCCATCAGATGATTCCCTGGTGCTTTGCTGGGAAGGATGAGGCTCTGTTGGGAATTGGGGGTAATTAGGTTAGTGGGTTGTCAGTGTCAGGAAATTGAAAGACAATCCTAATTGTGTTTCTAGGGAATCAAATCATTTATATAAGTAGAAGAAAGCTCTATTCTACAGTTACATGATGATACAGTTTGTCACATTGAGTGTGAGGGAGAGGGGCTTTGGCCATGTAAGATAAGTGGTGAAAATCAAGAAGATATTTTTGCATAAATCCACTGTTGAATTCCTCTTTGTTAAACGAAGGCCACCGCTTCTATCTTACATCATCTGATTTTGCTTCCCACCCCGTTCACCGAGCGAACTCCAATCACTGTGCATGGGACACATCCAAACTCATCCCCTCCAAGAGCACTTGCTGATGGATAAATTGTATTAGGCTCATTTGCAGTGGCCACACAATGCCCAGGTTTCACACCGTCCTCCCTGTTATAAAGTGATGAAATCATCAAGGAAGTGCTCTGGCTGCGGGTGTTGTTCGCTCAAAGGACATGGGCGGCTGACAAATTAACTCCTTCTCCACCGCAAGCATTTCATTGAGCCTTTTCTCATCCACCCTGTAGTATTAAATGTGTTTGGGGGGTTACATTATGCATACAAGGTAAATTGAAGGGATTCTCCCTCTTGACAGGATTAAGATATCAGGGATATTTAGGCTGTACGCTAGCAGTGACATGCTGGGCCAAATAAGGAGATGCAGGATATAAATGTTTGCATACAATTGCATTAAATAACCAAATACCTGCCCGGTGGTATCAAATAAATAGAATGGCGTAGATGAAATATTTTAACTATGTTGAAAATTAATAGAATAGAAAAGACATCCAAATGGAAACATTCTTATCAAATAATGAGATAATAAATAACTTATGTTATGATGAGGCCGGCTTGACATTTACAGTATCAGTCTGAAACCTGGCACCCTAGCTGTGGCTGTGGGTGATAAGGCTCAGTGCTACTCCAGTGAAAGAGGGGGGAAATAAGGGTCTTTTATGGGAAAGCAATACCTAGTTATCTATCTGCAGTATGACAGCTGATGTCTTTTTGTACAGTGTGTGTGGGACTATGTCTTCGCTTGTTTCTTTTTTTTCTAGCTTCTTTTTCTATATACCAAAGAGCACACACCTGAGCTCACACACACCTACTGTACACACAAGAGCAAAGAGGCATGTAGCTGGCAGCTAATTAGTATGCAGTCTGCCTCACCCCAAAAGCTAAATAATTAGAGGGCCAGTCTGTGAGATCATTGACCCTGCGTTAAATATTCATATGTTTAGACCTGCTCTGGGCTCAGCTGTGTCACAGTAGACCAGCCAGGCATGGACCACATATGGGAAGGCAGCCGTGCCTCTGACACATCCGCACACACACAGGACACACACTGGAGTGCATGCGCACACACACACAGACACACACACTTCATGCCACTGTACAGTCCTTTTATAATGCTTACATACAAGATAGAAACCAGCACTCACACTGCTGCTTTTACACATGATCTAATACAGATTATGTTAGGGTGTCATTTCAGTTCATCATCCCACATGTTTGTTCAAGTGTAATAGATGGAGGATTTCTTTTGCATCTTTACTACTGTATCACCCTTTATGTATAATGTATATTTTTTGACCTCGTTAATTTTCATGTATTTGATATCCCTTAAACTCTAGTCTGGAAAAAAAACACACTCTCTTCATCTCATGTCCCTCCTGTCGTTTCTAACCCAGGGGTTCGTCTGGACCGCGTGCGAGGGGGCAGACAGAAGTACAAGCGGAGGTTGGACTCAGAAAACAACCCATACCTGGGCTTGACGCTCCCCCCTCCCACCAAAAAGCCTCGTGAGTACTGCTCCGTCACTAACCCATTGTGTCCCTCCTCCTCTGCCAGGCCAGCGCACAGGTAAAACTAAGGCAAAATTCTAGGCCAGACTCATGTTCCCCGTGTCCCTCTCATGTTTGGACAGTTGAGAGTTCATTGGTCAGAAATATAGGCCAGGTATTGTTCCGATCAGAGCTGAAATATGATAAGTCTCTGAGCAGATGACCGATATTAAACGACAGAGTGCTCGAGGACACACATTTTCACACATACATTCTTTTTCCCACTCGCATGCATTCTGTAGGGATAAGAGCTTTCAGTGCCTTCATTTCACTCATACAAATTCAAGCTCCATCCATTAGTTTGCATAATGAGAAAGAGAAAGAAACTGTGAAAGTGAGACCACCATTCTGCCGTGTGTTACAATTTCGCCAGTGTCCAATGTTTATCAGGACGGTGCATCTTTGTGCCTCGCTGAGCTTTGCAGTGATATCACCTTTGACCTCTGCTTTGCTTTGACATCCCCCTCCTTCCTCTTCTATCCTCAGTCACAAAGATAGTGTCTCACCTGTTGGTGGCGGAGCCAGAGAAGATCTATGCCATGCCTGACCCCACCATGCCGGAGAGTGACATCAAGGCTCTGACCACGCTGTGCGACCTGGCTGACCGCGAGCTGGTGGTCATCATCGGCTGGGCCAAGCACATCCCAGGTATAAAACAAATTATTTTTGCTTCCTTTTCATCTTTTTCAACCTGTCTGCTCTCTTATTTTAAAGCCAGTTTTATTTTTCTCTATCTTTCTGTCTCCTGTTTCGCACACACTCGAATAAACAAATAAACATGCACACACACACACACACACACAAAGATAATTAATGACAGCAGCTCATACAGCCTCAGGGTGTGTGGACGATGGAGGGGGTGCAAAATGGACATAGCTGTGCAAGAAACAAATCAATAGAGTGCATCTAAAACCCCTGCATCGAATGGTGAGGGGGACATAGACTAATGTATGTTGTAATCACCAGGGAGATTTAGGACAAAGTTGGGGACCTGCCCAGTCAAACAAGACATCATATCACACACAGACACACGTATGCACACACGAACACACACAAGCACAAGCACACATACACTGAATTATTGATGGGCATAATCATGTTTCTTCCTTGCCCCGTAGGCATTCTGATAGACGAGGTGTTAGGTTATAACAGGCTGTTGAATTAAGGATACAGCACCTCACGTCAGCAGAGATTTTGCTTCCTTCAAGAGTTTTCCTCTGATTTTGACAGAGAACACATTGTTTAGCTGCTCTTTTTTTGCAACCAAGGCAGATTCTCCTTGATCTTGAGCTTGACCCCCATAACTCTATAACATTACAGTGCTGTAGGCATGGAGGGGTAACAAACTAAATGGATGTGTCCCTCAGCGGCACCTCCATAACCCCTTCTTCTCATCAGCATAACTTGGACAGGCACAGAGCTGTCAGCATGCAGGAAATGTGCAACATCACTATAGCACACACACACTGTCTGCCTCTCTCTCTCACACGCACACACACTCACATACATACAAGTGTGTGCATGCTTTTGAGTCATGTCAGTTAATTCAGAAGATACATTTCAATCTTAATTCATAAATTAAGAAGGTTCAGTTATTTTCAGTAACGCAACGTGGACTCCAGCTGACCTCAGGCAGGTGCATTTTATACTGAAAAGGTATTAGAGTACTTCTCAGAAGGAGGGGTATTAATCAGGTACAGATCTGATAGTAAGGAGATTAGAGATGGATATGCTCCCAGCCCCTGGCCTCAGCCCAGGCCCCTTGCACGTCTAAACTGTTGGATCACTCCCCACGGGCCCTGCATGGTCAGCAGACTGAGAGTTTAACAAGGAGCTTAGTCAGGACTGGATCACAACTGACCCGATAACACACTCTCATCGTTGTGACCCAAAAATTACACCAGCGTCACAGGCATGCACAAAAACTACAACATTCCTGTGCTGGCTGCTGAGTATAGACTGTGCAAGCATAGAGGCATCACACATAAGACACACATATGTACAGATAGAGTAGAAAGAGTGTTATAATACAGATTTTTCCACAGGTCATCTGAGGCCATAAATAATAATAATAATAATTTCCATAAATCATCTTAACACACCATTTAATATACGCTAAGTGTTAAAGGTTTTAACTTGTATCCTGAAGTGCATCATCATTTTAATATGTGTACACTCCACATCGGATTTTGTGTGTCACAGTGTTGAAGCCCTGTTAATCAGATTATACTAACACGTATTGTACAGTGGATAGATTCATAATGTTAATGGGATTAGCGCCACAGATTGCGGCAGAGGACTTGTCATTCCAAATGCGTCGATAATGATCATTTAACCCAAAACCTGAGGCAATAAGCCTGAGTGCCTGTTCCAACTGTGAGCGGGTACCTGGAACTGAACGGATGCGCAATGTGCTGCACCTGCGAGATGGTAGACTTTAAGTAGATTATTCTGATCTGCTTCTGTATAAATACACACAATCACACGTGATTTTGTTTTATATTTGGTCTTTTTAAATTTGTAGAATCACACATATTCTCTATAGATTAAAAAGACAAATTAACAGAATAAAGACTTTCACTTTGGCTGAGTGCTTGGTCTGGGTCTGTATTAGGACAGTGGGTGTCCTCTGGCCATGAAATGGCTGCATAATTGAGTTGTACATGGCTGAACCTGATCAGAGACGGTTCACTGGTTGAGCGAGACTCCATGCACTCACACTCCATGCAACAACTGTACCCCAGGGCCGCCCACCACGCTGAGTTCCTACAATATTTCTCCCTCCATCCGCTCCGGGACAAGAAAGGAACAGGGGGGAAAAAAGCTGCTGATTGCATTCTGATAGATTTTTGCAGCCTTAGGCAATGGAATTAAAAAGATTAACAGTTCATTATGAAGTACACCACATTGATTAGGCCATTGACAGATGGGCCAGTAACTAAAGTCCAAATGTAACAATTTAAATGTCACAAAAATTGGCACTTACCTTCTCCCAATTGATTTTTAATTTCCCCTATTCTCAGCTAACATTTGAAAACGTGTTTCAAAAGTGACATAATGTGGAGTAGAGTGGCTGTATTGAGTTTTAATTGGAGGGCGATTGGAGGATATCAAAGCTCTATCATTAGTGTAGATGGTATCTTTGCCTTACAGGGTCCAATGTCAACTTTGTCATCTCTGCTCTATTTAGCATACAATGAAAGGTCAGTTTGCATACATAAAGTGCTTTTCACATTCTACAGGGGTTTTATTTTACAATTTTAGATGAAATAAGAGCACAATTAATCAATTAGATCAGGTGCACTTGTTATCTTAGTTTAATGAGGTAGATATTGAAGGCTGGTGTCACATATCAAGAGCCTATGCACAGGTTTGCCATTGCCAGACAGCCTTGTGCTCATTTTGAATCTGCCTTTGATTAATTGATAATCACTGCGGAGCTTTTGGAAACTAGTGTCACTGCTCCTAATAGCACCACGAAGCAGAGTCTAACACTGCTGTTGCCTGAGGGTGGTAGGGTCATTAGAAGCAGTGTTAGGGGGATGCTGACAGATGTCTTGCTGCTCCTAAGGTGCTAACAACCTTTGACACACATAGCAGTCCACTGTCCACCCCTCTGGCCCCCTTCCATCCCGTAAAGCTGCATTTCACTCTGTCCAAGAAGAACTAAGTACACTGACAGCTTCAGTATAGTACAACGTGTTTACCACCTTGACATCCCTGCCTTCTTCAAGAGCAGTGGGATACCACTGTGACCCCCGTAGCCTCATGCCATCCCACATCCCTTTCCCACCTGTGGTGGGAATGTCATGTGTCCATATGTAAAAACTGCCATGCATATTGCTTATACAAGAGGTACTCGTTGTTTGGTGTTTGTCAGCTCCCATCCCAGCTTCCCAGGCCCGAGTGTTTTCAGCTGGGAATTCTCAGAAGGCTAAAGGGCCAAGCAAACATTGACTCTCTGCTGCTGCTGCTGCTGCTTTGCTCCTACACAATAAAACATTTTTGCTCTGTCATGTTACCCCTAGAATCTAAAATATTCAAACAGAATTTGGAACTTCTCTTAAATTCATTTAGATTTTTTAATATAACTTTAAAAAAATAAACGTCCTCCTCATGTGTTATTCGGTTTTAGATTCAGACTTGATTAATTCTAATGAAATAGCCTTGTTTGCATTGTTCCATTCATTACTGGTGTTTTGGGAATATTCATCATCTGTGCTTTATTGGATTTCAGCTCATCAGCTCCGCATTTGACAGACAACCGCCTGGCGTGTTAGTTGTTAGCATGGAGGCAGCGATGTTAAAAAGAGATCGCGCCTCGTGTATGTTGTCGTGTTTGTGTCAGCTCAGCCCTCCACCATAATCATCCACCCACCCACCCATCAGCCCATCCTCCTCCAGCCCCCTCCGGGCTCCTGTTTTCTCTTTGCCATTAAATTGTGAAATCTACTTACTATGTTGCCAGCCTGATCCCACTCAAGCTGCGTAATCTCCTTGTAATAGAGTGTGAATACTGCCCGGCAATAAATCAGCACCTCATCAGTGCACTTTATTAAATATAGACACCAACAGACAGCTCTTAGTATATTCAATTTACCCTCTGACGTAGGCTTCAACACAGGAGATAAAGATAGATTGAGCAATCAGGTGGATGCTGAGGCCTGAACTCAGGCAGGAGAGCGGGAGGAGGGCGGAAAAGCTGCAGGGAGATTGAGATGGGGGTGTATTGGAGGCAGACAGGCAGTCAGGAGCATGCAGGGCCAGGAAAGGGACATCTGCCAGGCAGGGTGGGGGAGGGCTTTGTTTAGTTACTGTGACACATGAGCAGGTACATCCAGCATCGCAATTATGTGTGTGCACAGTTCATATTGTGGTACCAAGGTGAATCCATATAAAATCCTGGGTCTGAAACTGTAGCATCTGTGTTAAATTTTGTGTCACATTTTATATAAAATGTTCTGAAGGAACATTTTATATGCTGATGTGCCTGTAAGTGATCGTCAGCAGAGCGCCATCCCTCATTAAGCAATGTTGCTTGATGGCAGCGGAGATAAATTATGTGTAATTATGGCAATGATTAAAGCCTGATTCATCCTGGTCTTTGGGGCTATTCAGATATATGTAATGTCAGTATTGGGCAGTGGGACCCTGGGGAGGGCTAAAGACTTCTCTGTTGGGGTCAGGAGGTCATAGGGTGCAGATTTAAACAAGGGGATTACTGTATTTAACGTTCTTCAACCTCATGATGTTCACAGGCTACTGGTCAAATCACCCATTCCCCAGCTACTTACCATGGGATAATGGGCTGGTTATCATGTCAAAAGAAGGCAGATAGTGGACTTTCCTGAAAGTGGGAGCTGGAGCTGAAAAAAACAAGATTAATTTTCACTCATCAACGTTTTTTTCACCGAGTCAATTTAGTTTGTATTGACATGATTTTGTCCAATACAAAAACAGCCTTTGTGTCATCAAATCATTGTCCAGGGAAAGCTCGCAGCAAACTGAGCTGTTTGTGTTGTACATGTCGGCAGACTTCAGGTCAAATTATTTATGTCAAGCGCAGCAATTTATTACCAAGCTGCTATTGATTGGGTCCTCCTGACGCTGTCATGTAAATTCAAGAAGAATCATGGTCGGTAGCTGCACACACACAGATCCACACATACACACACACACCATTATGAAGCTGTTCAAAATTGCCCTTCATTCCTATATTGGTTATACATCTTACACTGTAGTGTGTCATTCTGTCAGATCAGAGGAATCTATACAAATCAGAGGTGCATACATTTTCTTCTTGTCCTCTTTTAAACTGTCATCTAAAATAAAAAGCTTTGATATAGAATAAGCTTATGGCAGCGTGATCATTCAGCTCAGTTTGAGGTTAAAAAAAAAAAAAGACATGCTGAACCCCTGGGGTCCTGTTAGGGGCAGTTTTACTCCAACTGGAGCCCGGAGAGCACTTGACTTGGCTGAGGTGAGATTGCCGCTGGGCAGAAGTCTTCAGGGCTTGCTTGTCCTTCTGATAGCCAGCCATGATAGATCAGCCCCTGTCCAGCCAGAATTACTTTCTTTCCTCTTTCTATCTCCCTCTTCCTTTCCCCCTCATGCTCCGGTTCCCTTTTCGCTCCCTTCTGCTGCTCTCTTTCTCTCTTTCTTATCTCCCTCCTCTCTGGCCCATATCTTCTCCTCTCTTTTATCCTCCATTTCTCTCCCTCTCTCTCGCTTGCCCCCCCTGTCTGCTCTGTTGTCTGATTGAGGGTGAGTTACGAGGGGGCTGCAGCTGGAGGGGGCCACCGTGCCTCGTAATTACATCTCTTTTTATTACCCGCGCTAATGGCCCTCGGGGAGAGGGAAACAATAATAAATTAATAGAATATGAACTCCAGCTCAACAGAAATCTCCAGCATTTCATTTTGGACCGTCCTGTGCTCTGGCAGATGAAACGGTGCTCTGATTAATCTCTGCGAGGAGTTCGAAGCAGACGTCTGTGGGTTTGGGCTGCCCCCTCCTGCCCACAGCCGAGGGCTTTTGGGGAGATAAAGGCAGAGATGATGGTTTTGGCTTCTGTTGTTGGTCTTTAGTGGTCTTGTTTTCACCCTTTGAGCTATGAATGATGGTGTGCTGATGCAGTTAGTGGTCACAGGGCTGCCCTGTAGTGTGGTTTCTCTGTCACCTATATTTATTTGTTCCTTTACATTTACATTTGTTCCTTTATATTTATTTCTTCCTTTTCCTTACATCTTGTAATTTTGAAAGTCAAAATCCATTTGACATATGATTGCTATATGAGCAGGGTGCTTAAGTCAAAGTGAACAAAGAAAAACTCTGTATTGTTATTATCTCTGCATTCCTGCCACAAAGACTTTCAGACAGAAATCTGCCGGTGCACTCAGCAGTGGAGTGGAAAAGGCCCTTCAAGCGCGTAGACAGGCCTCTCTGATTTGGTCAATATTGTGTCATGTTTGGTCAAACCCCGCCAAGGCAGTGGGCTGGAAATGAAGATGTAAATATTGATATTTCATTAGAGGAAATCACCCACTCCGACGGCACTTAACCGGGCCACCTTCAGAGTGCGGCGGCCGGAGTGCCGTGTGACCTGCAGAGTCGGGAAGTCACTTCATTACTCGATTAAATTGAGTGGAAAAAGGCGAGGCAACGACACGAGATCCCATTTGGAGCGATAATTTAGGCCCTGAAGAGAGGAGATGGAGCAGGGGAAAAACACCACCTCTCCATCTCACAACACTGGATTAAATTCAAGGACTTTTAGCGTCAAAGGTAATTGTAGGCTGCTGGGCTGCATGTGTGCATATGGCTGAGAGGTGTCTGCTGTATCAGAACAACTCTAAAGCCTCTCCAACAAGCCCTGAACAAGGCCTTCACACGGGCTGTCACATTGGGAGCAGAGCTTTAGTTCCGCTTCACTCCTCCTTGGCATTAAAAGGCTAGACAAAGCCTTGCCTGTGATTGTGATGCCAACCTGATGCGGCAATCAAGACCGCGTCCACGCTTGCATGACAATTTCTCTCCGGCCAGTCTGTCCAACTTAATGGCCACGTATGCAGACAAGGAAATAACACAACAAAAGATTTTAAGATGCAGTCTGGATATGTGTAATGGCACAGGCCTTTACAAAATATGGCTTATTGCCTCCACTGATAATAGTCAAGTGTTTTGAGTGCTTTCGGCAGTTTGCTTTGTTGGGTCTAATTTGGGCTCTTCAGACCTCTGACCAGTCCAGCCGGGCTCCAGCACCTTTCTGTTAGCACTCTATTCTACTGACTATTGATTCCCCTTCAAAATGTGAAGGCCCTCACATTCTGATCACAATCTGTTAATTAATGTATCCTCCAGCTCTTCCCCTGCAGTGGTCATCACCACGATAAGGGAAATTGAACACTCAGGTGCTACTCTCCCTGGCTCTTCTTTTCTCTCTGCCTGTCTCTCTCTCTCCGTTTCTTTTTCACTTTCTCTCACGCTTCCTCATCATGTCTCTTGTTCTTCTCAACCTGCACGTGTGTGTGTGTGTGTGTGTGTGTGTGTGTATGTATGTGTGTGCGTTCATGGTGTCCTGGCAGGAGGAGATAAAGATCAGGCTGGTGGCTGTACCTCAGTGAGATCATTTATATTTAAGAGAAAACGTGGAGCATAGGTGCGGTGAGCGCCCTGGTCAATACTGTAATCTATCACCTCTTAATCATGCAATGGCAGGTAGCGTGGCAACAGCAAACTTGTAAAAGCAATCATATTAATCAGGGGTGGAGCTGAAGAGCCTAATATGCTGTCAGAATGGGCTGCCTGCAGGCACGCTGTGCAGGAGGAGGGGAGGTGGGAGATGGAGGGGAAAGGGGGGGGGGGGTTCGTGCAGTTTATTGACAGCTGAAGGGTAGTACGAAGGGAAAAGGGATGAGATGGCTATCTGCTCCTCACTCTCTCTTCCTTTCTCTTTTTGCCTTTACCCTTTTTAATTTGTTTGAATTTCTCACAGCTCATCTTTTGGGGCTCTAGCAGTTTGTTTTATTTAATGTTCTATTCTGAGCATATGTAGAGGTGTTGAAGGGGAAATGACAGTGGTTTGATGTGCCCGAGCTCATCAGCTCATCCAGCTGCTGTTGGAGAATGAGGCCCTGGGTTTAAGCAGGTCTTCAGGCTGGGCTTGAGCTATGTGACCCTGTGCTTTGTGTGTGTGTCTGTGTGTACTTTTATGTGTGTGGATTTATGTGCATACGTATAGGTGTCATGATCCGCATGTGTACATGTGTGTCTGTTTGTTTTCCTGGTTGACACACGTTTTGTGTATCCGTGCATGTTGCTATGTGCTCTAGTGTGTGTGTCTCCTCATCACCTCCTCCTGCTACACAGTGCATGTCATGTCCTCAACCCCTCCAATGAGAATGTGTCTCCGTGCTAATCCCCCTCACACCAATAGAAGTGTGACAGGATACAAGGGGTAACCACATGGCTTTGTGTATCCCGGACCTTTGCACCGATTTACTGTCCCCACTTACAGTAAAGCCCACTCAAGTGCTCTGACACCGGCTTCAAAGAGGACCTTCCACCGTGAATTTAAAATTAAACACCACTCGCTAACATGTGCCTCGGCATGTACTCCATGCTACCGAGGCTTGACAGGTCATGTTTGGTTTACTGATCAACTCAAAGTGCTGTCTGTTATATTACTTTTAAATACTTTCTTTAACTTTTTAATACTCTGTAATAAAAGAAGACTCCCGGCTGAATCATGGAAGAGGCACAAATATGCTTTTTGTTTTTTTAGATGTGAACAGAACACAGTTTGCAGTCATCCTGTCCTCATACAGTTTCCCACTCTGTCCCTCCAGGCTTTTCTTCTCTCTCTCTGGGAGATCAGATGAGTTTACTGCAGAGCGCCTGGATGGAGATCCTCATCCTCAGCATTGTGTTCCGCTCGCTGCCATACGAGGATGAGCTGGTGTACGCCGAGGACTACATCATGGACGAGGAGCACTCGCGGCTGACGGGCCTGCTCGACCTCTACGTCTCCATCCTGCAGCTGGTCCGCAAATGCAAGAAGCTCAAAGTGGAGAAGGAGGAGTTTGTCACCCTCAAGGCCATCGCTCTCGCTAACTCAGGTGGGGTGTCTTCAGCACACCGACGCATCATAAATAACATTCAGGTGTCATGATTTTTAATTGAAGCTAATTTTACATGCATTTAAATGAACATACTCTACATTTTATATAAGCATTAGAAAAAACTAAAGAATAACCTCAAAATTAAATTATGTGAAATTATTCATTTCATGATTGACTTAGTATTTTAAACATCATTGTATTTCATAATAATATAACAATTGTGTTAATAATATCAAAGCAGCAGAAATATTACTGTTACTCTAATTTAGCAAAAGTCTTCTGATTAAACATATATGTAAATATTTTATTTTAATAATATTTATTATAATTTTTATAATTCAGAGTTACTTTCAGGGGAACAAACTTGTTCCAAAGGTGTCATTAGTTTGGAATACGTGTACACATTATTTTGTTGAGTCCCTTTGCTTGTTATTACCCCTAGTGTTCAATTCCACGATGTCATTTATTTTGGTTTTATTATTCCCACTCAGTATTTCTAATTAATGTTTAGTATTAAGTATTATTGAATTAAGTGAAATATAACAAAAAAGCAGCTGAAAAAAATAAAATTAACAATAAATGCAGACCAAAAATAATATGCACGTTTGATTAATTAATTAATTAATAATATGCCTTTTGCCTTTTTATCTACTGAAATTACAAATGAATATGCACACAATATATGACAAATACACTGAAGTTATTTTTTTCTTCACATGAAAATATTAGCCATTCTTCAGGTGTATTACTCACTCAGAATATTTCACTTTTTCCTGACTGGACCTCTGAGTAATGCACACTAGACATTATAATATCCAGAAACAGTAAGGTATTGTAACACACTTTCAGAAATGACATTTCTTAGTTTTTCAGGAGTTTTTCAGTGTAACCTTTAGTTTGGAGCGCAAGATGGAGAGATGGAGAGAAGATAAGGGCAGTGTACGGGAAAGAGGAATGGAGGAGTGAGCTTTTTTAATTGAACACCTTCCATGTTGTGGTATTTCTCCAGCGCTCCCTCTCCCCTCTCTTTCCCTATCTCCATAACAGTAGCTGCAGGGCACAGCAGCCACGGGAGATAAATTTAGCATTTCATTAGGAGCACAGGGGCTGTCAATAAAATGTGTTAAGTCGAATGGAATGAGTATCAGGGAGTGATAGGCCTCGTTTGTTCCGATGCCGAGACGGCACGCCGCTATTGACAGGCTCCTTTTGTCCCGCTCTGATCAATGCACGCCTGGGTCACTGGGCCGCTTTCCCTTGTTTTGTTCGGGGCTGAAAAATGAAAATGCTGATGGTGGGCCTTTGCATTCAGACAACAGAGCTTTGGTAGGGAGGTGGGGTGTGGGAGAGAGGAGAGATGGGGGTCGAGGAGAAAAGAGGAGGAGGAGGAGGCTGTCCGGAATGTTAGAACAAGGTCTCTGGGAGATCACTCTCCCGGGAGCCCCTCTGTCTGACAGCTGTGAAAATTCATAGCGATTGATTTTGTAATTAGCAGTTTATCAATCGGATCGACGTGGCTCACTGATGGATTGCGAGGAAATTGTTTCTTCAAAGTTGTTTTTTTAAGTCTACCCCTCCTCCAAGGACTACAAGCTGTGTGCTCGCTGTCTCCTGCCCTCTTTTCCTGCCCATCTGTTGAGATGTCTCTATCTCTCTTTTTATTTTCTCCTCTTTTTTCCCCCTCGCTGCAAAACATTCAATTATAGTCGGGTTTATTGCTAAAATGTGCGTGTGTTTACGAGGGTGAAAAATAGACCTAAATATTGGTTTGATTTGTAAAAATGCAGCATGTTAGGTTGTGAATCGAGCCGCTGTGAAAAGAACAAGAGATAATTATGTCACACCACATCCTCATCGGAGATTGTTTTTTTCTTTTTTGCCTTTTGTTCTTCCATCCTCCCCCTCTCACCTCCCTCCCTCCCACATTCACTTTACCAAACGACCTACTTCATTTTACCACTGTGGATTTGAAAACCGTCAGGGTGAGAAATGTCTCAAGGTCTTGGGAATACAGTTGTTCCAGTCAATGAATTTGGGGCGAAGTCTGAAATCTGTTTTGCCTTTTATTGTCCCATGTGGTAAAATATGCACCGCCAAGGTGAGACGAGTCAGGCAGCCAATGACATGCCGCCTCCGGAGTGCCAGACACCGGTTAACCAGTGAGAGAAACCGTGACCCCGGACTGTCCCTGAGAGAGGCTGGGAGATAGAAACAGAGGCAGGAAAAGGCGAGAATGAGAGGGGAGTGCTGTAACATGATGTACAGTAGGATCAGTAAAAAACGGTGGCAGTGTAGTGAAACGTTAGAGGAGCGAAGAACACCGGAGAGAAGCCATACTGAAACTGTAAACTGCTCTAAAACTGGCCAGGAGGTGGGAGAGATTTGGGCTGACTGAAGCTGAGAGAGTTACCATTTTTGTTGTTCCCAGTGCAGTATAGTAAGCAAGTCCTTTTTTAAATCTAGACAAATATTACAAAAAATGTATAGGGCAATTTGCCAGTTTGCCCGTTTTTAACTGCTATATTTAGATAACTGGTTTTACTGTTGCATGTAGCAGTAAAATAAACCCATTAGTATTTGTTTTCCCTCCACTCTGATGGTCAGAAACGCCTTTGAGGGAGTTGGAAGGCAATTAATTGAAAGGAAGTGTTGTATTCATCTCAGGCTTGTTTACAGTGTCCAATTCTCTAATGGAGCCCCTTTCTTTCCTTTGTTTTGTTTTTTGTTTTTTTGTTCGAAAACAGTCTGTCCTTTGGAACACTGAGGTGTTTAATGTGTACTCACTCAGCAGAGATTGGGTGCTGTTCATGCCATTGTTACTGGAGGATAACATTGATTTTCAGTCTTGCTGGTCAAGGGCCATATGAATATCCCGCCCAGTCCACCAAAGAATAAATATATAAATAAATAAATCAAATAAAGCAGATGTTTCTTTTTTATGATCTATTCTTTATCTTGTCAGGGTATGAGTTATACTGATAATGTGTTCCCTACCTTACTGCTACTGACAGAGCAGTAAAGATCAATCATGAGATTTAATTTTGTTTTAGAAAATCCATTTCCCATCACTCCTGTTATATTACCAGTGTCTCAACGTTACTTTTTTTTCTTTTCAAATTTGAAAATCCATCCATCTTCATGCTCCTTTCTCTGCTCTCGTCCCGTCAGACTCCATGCATATAGAGGACATGGAGGCGGTGCAGAAACTTCAGGACGCTCTCCACGAGGCCCTGCAGGACTACGAGAGCAGCCAGCACCAGGAGGACCCGCGGCGGGCGGGCAAACTGCTCATGACCCTGCCTCTGCTGCGGCAGACGGCCACCAAGGCCGTGCAGCACTTTTACAGCATCAAGGTGCAGGGCAAGGTGCCCATGCACAAACTCTTCCTGGAGATGCTGGAGGCCAAGGTCTGATCGGAGGGTGGCTGATTGGCCACGGCAATGGCGGAGGGCTGCATTAGCGATACAGAAAGTGGCTTGAACCAAGGCTGAGGGTACTCAGGAGAGGGAGACCCCCCCACTGACTGTGCTAAGCAGGACAGAGATTGACCTCTCTCACTCCTCCTCCTGGAACCCTGGGACACTAAAAAAAAAAGAACAAATGCAAAACTTGGTTATTAGTATAAATATAAAAATGATGCAGATTAATTTAAAATATATAAGAAATACTATGTACAGTAATAATTTTTTTGTTTTTTGTTAATTGTCAGTGGTCATACTGTATATAAAGAAGGACCCTTCTGCCCCTCAGCATCTTCAGAATAAGTAGTTGCCAGTTCTTGATAACAAGATAAAAAGGTTTCTTTTTACATAAAAATAAAAGTTCCTTAAATTTGTTCTGAAGACAGCAGAGGTGTCAACAACCATAAACAGACTTACTTGTCTCACAGTTGTGTTTTTGCCTGGACTTGACCAGGACATGTATATATTTATTATTGGAAGAGTGAATGTACAGTTCAAAGTCTGGTGACCTTGGTGGCCATTTTCTCTTGTTCTCCTCCTGGGAAAAAAAATGAACTAAAATTGTTACCTAAATGTGAACTCTTTATCAGTTTAAATGTACTTGGATATACCTCTCCAGAGCAGTAAGCCGTGTGATCTTTGTGGATCTGTCTCAGACTGGAAGACTTGCTGGTCCCATGTTTAACCAAACTAGCATAGGCAGGTACAATTAGTCATTTGTCTTATTCTGTAGTAACTCAGCAATAAAGGGAGCCAGGCTTAACCTCCTATCGTTCATGTGCTTTTCAATGCTGCTGTTGCTAGAAGACCATGCCTGTGTATCTCAGTCCCACCAGATAGACACACCACTGTTGCACACTAGTGTTCGTCCTCTCCTGTAGTGGTTTGTGTCCATGCTGTTCATGCAGCCCATTGAACCCCAAATTTGGTCATTGTTTAAGCCCATGGAAATTGCCTCTTGTCATGCAAATAGATGACCTGATTCTGGCTAAGTGAAAGATGATCAGCGGGTTTGGTGTGGCAGTATCAAAGGATTTATGCCGAGTGGCAGAAGTCCAGGAGATTCCATGTTCAAACAATCAGAGGCCCATATGTCAACTGCTCTATTTTGGGCCCCTTTAAGCCTGTGGCAGAGTCATCCCACACACAGGGAGCAAGGTGCCCAGCATCTGCTCTCGCCATTTTAGACACCTCCCGTCTTTTAATAGCTGTGCCTGCATTTATAGAGTTTCAACCAAATGGAGGTAAATGGCAGGTGCAGAACGGGAGTGGTGGCATTTCACACTGGGTTTATTTTTAACCCAGCAGGAGGTTGTTGTCTGCGCAGCCTCCCTCCAGTAGACACGTGGAACACTTCTTCTTGACCTCATGTTGACACAGTGGCCAGTGCAGAGTAACACCCGTCCCACCGGCCAAGAGGCAGGCAGGCATCTGCAAGGAGAGCTCGGGATGCCCAAGCATGCACATGTGAATAGCTATGCAAGAAACAAAGTGTCAGCATGCTCCAAAGGGTAACAGCAACCCAACATTGTGTCAGTACATGGTGTGATCTCTGGTGGGAGCAAGAGATCCCGCGCTCCCTTCTCCCTGTGTTTAGCTACATGTCCATTACGCTGGGCGTGAGTAATACTGTATTCCCGTCCAGCAGGGCCGCGCCGCTCGTCTCCATGTGAGAGAGAATGTTTATACTACTGAAGGATTTTATGTTATGTGATAAATTGTGGCGCTGTCACAACAATATGATACTGTGATCAAAGGAATCCCTGACATTGCAGTAGGGTAGAGTTGCCGCCATGCTTGCGATATCAAAGGCTAGCATCGATCTAGCGGCCGGCAGGCCTTTTTTGCAGCAGCCTGATTGGCCACGTAATGAAGGATGCCTACCCACTCCAGCACCCAATCATCCCAACTTGAACTAGCCGCTGTCCAGTTAACAAGCTCCACTGTAGAGGGAGACGATATAACTTGAGTTATTTTACTGTTGTGCAATACAACAGGGACCAATTCTGACTGAAAACATGCTAAAAGCATGCTTTTACTTAGATTTGGGAGAATTTGTATGCTGTTAAGTGACATATTCTGAATCCCTCTAACCAGAAACGTGTATCCTGTATTTCAGAAGAATATATTTGATTTGCTCCACTGATAAAAGACTTTTGTGCTTGTTTGAATTAAAGTGCAGTATAAATGAAAACTTTAGCAGGAAATCTACAACTAGAATTTTGTAGTGGCTCAAGATGATCAGCCATAAGAATCGAAATAATGGGAGTCCTCTCATCTCCCTTTTTTTCTTTTTACCTTGCAATATGACACTGTAAAAGAGAACATGTCTTACATTACAAGCTGTGTCTAAGTGTGTAAATATATTAGCGTCAATACAGTAGGTTGCCGAAATACCATTGAAAATAAAGTATGCAGCGCCCTGCTGACTACTACCTCATTATCATATTGTCAATATTTCTCTGATTCAACACTTTCTGCTCTTTATCATCCTCACATGTCTGTGACATACCTGAGCCACTCATGTTTTTATCAAAAACTATTTCTCCCTCAGTGCTCCTGCCAAAATATTTGTAATTGTAGTTACTGATCTCTTCCCATTCATTCTTCATAGATCTGTTTGTACAGGTAAAGCATGCTTCACGTTGACCACGTGACTTGGCCATCAGTGGGTGTGACCCCCATTTTGGTTACGAAGCGGGTATGTGTTTTTATGAACATCAGTGTGTCAGAATTGGTCCCTTGATGATAAATTGCAGACAGGGGCAGGTAACTGATTTCCTGCTTCTGTGCTATGAGTATTTATGGTGTGAAATATATCATTTGGCAATGGTGTACATTGATATCTCTGATCGTTAAATCACCAATATCTGTGTAACTTTTACGTTTTGATTTTCAAAAAGGTAAAGGATCAATTAATTAAATACTCCCTGAACTCTGTTTCTTTTGTGGTCTAACTAAAAATCTGTTGTAAAGCAAACCTGCAACAGTTTCATACATCACATTCAGCCAGTACATGCTTTAATGTTTAAGCTTTTAAACAGGAGTTCATACCGCTAACATCAGCATGCTAACACAATGACAATGCTTAAATGCTGATGTTTAGCAGATATAATGTTTACAGTGTTCACCATCTTAGTTTAGTGTGTTAGCATGCTAACATTTGCCAGTTAGCACAAAACACAAAGTAAAGCTGAGGTTGATGGGAATGCCATTAGTTTTGCAGTATTATTGGACAAATTAAAATTTTGACCTAATGATAGATGGTGCAAGGTTATCGCAGTTCATTCTGTAGGGAACAAGAATATTTGTACCAAGTTTTATTGCAATCCATTACTGAGTCATTTCACTCACAACCACAGCCTCATGGTGGCACTTGAGGAAAAGTCAGGAAATCACCAAAGTCATAAGGATACATCATCAGGGAACTATGAATTTGAATGAATTACTACATTTTGTACCAATCCATCAAGTAAATGTTGATTTACAAGGATACGAAAAACTTTGACCTGTTGGTGGCGCTAAAGGGAAAGTCAGACAATCCCCAAAAACATTAGGATGCATCCTCTGGGAACCATGAATAATCTGTCCAATAGTTGTTGAGATATTTCAATCTGGACCAAAGTGGTGGAAGGACCAACAGACAAACAGACAGACGTTGCCAACCATAGAACCACGTTGCTAGCATCACTAAAAACAAAGCTTAATAAACTACCATACTACACACATTTGCTCTTTACTGTGTTTACTGTCGCTATAATGTGTCTACTTAGTCATTCACCCAGTGGAGCAACTCTTACCCTAACCCTGCCCTCTGCTCAGTGTGTTTACCCATTCTACTACGGTCACTCACATACACTGACTGACAAGGAGTTCAGCGATGGGACAGAACAAAGAGCAGATTCGGAGCTCCCATCAACCCACAGATGGGTGGCAGTAAGCGAGGCAAGCCAGTCAGAGATTCACACAGGCCACCCAACCACCCAGCCATCAACCACAGCCACTGCAGGGCCAGGAGCTGTTGAAAATGGATCCGTCACAGGAAACAGGCAGGCAGACACGCTAACGCTGATGGAGGTGGGGGAAGTGGGGGGCTGTAGCTCCATTATTTCAGGAAGCTGATATTCCAGGGAGTTAAAGTATTCCCTTCTCTATATAATTATAAGAGCCAATTTCCCTTTTTAAAATAATGTCTTGCTAACCAATTAATTGTAATAATCCTTTTCATGGAAACAATGGCATCACAAGACAAGAGATGAAATGACTTGAGGATGAAGGGAAAGAAAAAGGAGATCCGGAGGCCCACACAAATAAAATGTAGAGCACGGTTGCCAGGTGCTGTATTTTTAAAAGCAATGTGCTCCTCATTTCTCATGCAAATCATCCAGTTGGACCAGATATTGCCATCAATAAGTTTCCCACAGATACAGTAGCAAGGCAATCATTTACCGCCATTGACAGGTCAAAACACCTTTCATTAGAGTTACGAGGCATCTCATCAAGATGCGGCCATGCTCGCAGCTGTATGACTGCTGTGTATTGCTTAAGTGTGTTTCATTATTCCCAAAGCAACGTTGATGATGGCGAGGGAAAGGATTACACGTCAGGGTGAGTGATTGGGTTTGAACAGAGCTGCTGCATACACTTTGTATCAACCCAGGGCTCAAATTACACTTAGGTTGAAAACGGAGCACGCAAATGCCCAGGAGAGCTTGTGGCACAGAAATGAAGAGTGGGCCACCATCTCTCTCACTCTCCCCCTCTCTCTCTCTTTCTCTGTTTCCCCCCCCCACACACACATACACACACTTTTCATCTCTTTCCTTTGTCAAATTTTCTTTTGACCCCCCTCCCTCCCTCTTCCTTCCCCTCCCTGCGCTCTCCTCCTTGTTTTTGAGGCACAACCATCCTTTATGGGCATTCTTATTGTTCCACTGATTCTGTTATGTGTATTTATTGCTCCATTTGTGAAATTGGAGGCACTGGCCGACAAGCCTATTACTATTCAATAACAGGAGCTGGGCATTTTCACAACCGTGGGCTATCAATGTCCCAGACAGAAACGTTACGTCACATCAATTTCAAACAGCAGACAGATTGCTATATTGTTGTTGTGTATTATATTGGAGAAGAAATTTCACCCATCTCCACGCAGGAAACCTGTGCGCACCAGCAGTCAACAACACGTCTAATCTTCAACAAAAAGACAATGTAATTGGCTCAAGAGTGGATCTATTTCCTCACAGATCCTGATTACTGCTGTCCTGTACCTGTCCCACTAGCAGTAGCTGAGCCATGCATCTCCACACCTCTGACCCTGCCCAAGACTCTCTTTGGCTGATCAATAGGCTGTCAAAGTGCCTAGCAGGCACAGCGACCGGGCCATCTGAGATTTCGCCCTCTCGTTGTCCATCTTCACTTCTTTTAAGTGCATTTATCAGGTTACACGCCTGCTCTCCTCACCAGTTAATGCATGGCTGAGCCGCTGTCCTAAAAAACCTAATGGCCATCAGCGGACCTTTAGCCCAGTTTGTCAAATTACTCTGGTTACATTCTTCATCAGACCATTATGCAATCATACAGTGAAAGGCGAGACTTTCAGCATAAGTACAGTTTAAATGCCCCTTCTCTGATCTAATATCAATCTGCTGCAGGTGTCAGACAAAAATCTGGAAGAAAAATGGAAATGAGATATTATATCGAATTCGTATTCAATGAGCGACATCAGTATGTTTCTGGGTCAAACTGTGGTTCTGGTCCTTCACAAGCAGCAGCATGAACAAGCTTCACTATTTCAGCTGATAAGCACTAGAGAAATTAAAGTGAACCCACAAAAATCCCCTGAGAAGAAGTCCCAAAGGATGCAGGGAGAAGCGCACCATCCGGGCTCCACCGCCACACAGGACGCCTGTTAGGATGAGACCACACTGACCCTCCAGCGCTGCGGAGAAAATACTGCTTTTAGCTAAAATCAGTGCACTTGCGTTCCCTCACACTTGAACATTTTAGGAACACAAGCACTGTGAGAGGGCAGGCAGGTAATAAACTGTACACACACACACTGCGCACACACACACAGATAGATAACTGTATGTGAAGGGTTTTGTTCCTTCATTTGAGATTTATTTGCCCAACTGTATCTTTATCTGTGCTGCTCACTGATATGAAGCTGTGGGGGGAGCAGAAATATTTCCAACTATCTGCTGAATGTATCTCCCTCCACCCAAGGAAAACACTGTTGTGGGACGTGGGGGGGCTCTTCTCCCTGCTGTTTTATTGCCTCTGCCATGTATTCACACGTTCTTATGGGCTTTTCCAATTTAACCACTGGTTTGGAAATAATGAAGGGAGATAAGGAACATTGATAAGCATGGATACGTCCATCAAATGGAGAAAAACTCACAAAGGGTGCTGTGTGTGCTCACTTCAGGCGTTTCACACAATTACGGTGTTATTACTGTGGGTCGGGCCTGTGTTCTGAATTATATTAAGACATTTGCTTCATCTGAGTGTGCAGCTGTGATTGTTCGTATTTTATGGGCATATTTTAGAATTTTTAAAACAACAAAACAGATATTAGAATTGCTTATATTTATACATTTGTTTTCTATTCATTTCCCCCCTTTTTTACTGCCAAAATTGGTTTTAGTGGGCTAATTACACTGACATTTATTAAGTTGCTAGATATCCTGACCAAGACTTCAAAATTAGTGAGCTGTGATTGAAGCAGAAACACACATTTTCTCATGTGTAATTTGCTTCACTATACTTGTTGGTACCGTGGATCCCGGGTATTCGTGGGGTCCTAAGGAGCATGGAGGAAATGGTCAGGCTCAACTCCAGAGGGAAGCCACGGATGGGCCTGACCTTTTCAGCATGTCAAGCAAAGGTTAGAAATCTCCACTGGCCTTAAAGCAAATGCACTTGTTTGCCATAATGGAGGAGGCCCCTGCCTTTTTTCAGCCAGAGACCAGGTCTGGTCCCCAGAGAGAGTTCCCTCTGATGGAATTCTCTCTCTCTACACACACACACACACACACACACACACACACACACACACACACAGAGTACTGTCTCCAATGCTGCCTGCTTTGTCGTTATTAAGTTCAAGTAAGTGTCAAACTTTCATGTATCAAACAAACCAAACTCAATGTGTTTTATAACAGTAAATTTAGTATTTCAAGTCATAAAATGCACTGCATCATGTTTTCTTATTATGATCATCCTTGTTTCCATTTTCGTGTCATTTGCATTTCAGAAAGAGATGAACAGGGAGTCAAACAGTCAATTGCATGATGAGACCGCACGCGATGTGAGAAATAGAGCCGTGATCAACCACCTAAAACCCCAGCAAGGAAATCACCCGTCCCTTATCCTCTTACGAGAGATACTAGAAATCTCATAAATATTGGTAAGACACTCTGTCTGGGGCCTATGGACATATTGTACATCATATAACACATACGGCCGCTCGTAATTCACACATTTATATTCATAAATGTGATTTTGTATTTAAAATATGACTCATAAAGCATGATATATGGAAATTGACAGGTCATATGTGATTCCTGAATTAAATATCATATAGATCACATGTTTTATGTCCTTTTCTCTCCTCTCTCCTTGCCTGAGAAAGGAGCCTTGACCATGCAGGTAATTTACAGTGTTATGGGATGAGTGCAAAACATGCTGTAAATAAATAAGAGTCGACCCATTTCATTTTAGGACAGTGGGGGAGGTTCGCCTGCCCCCCCCCAATACCCCACCTCGCTGCCCCTTTGAAACGGTGATGTCCCTTCACCGGGTGCATCTGTATATCACCCGGAGAAGAAGGGACCGCAAATGGGGCAGCAAGCGACACTATGCAGTCCATTTGCTAATTTCAATATGGTGGCCGTCTGTGTGGGTATGGCCTTGGGCACAGTAGCAACCCCCCTCTTAGTTCACCACCGCTCCCCCTCGTCTCTCCCTTGTGTCCCTTTGACCTTGCACTCAATCACAAACAGACCTCATACACACACATATTGACTCTATAAGAAACTATACACAAATCACATCCGCTTTCCAGCCCTTGATATGCTCCTGTTTTTACACCACACCCCAGACACACCCAAGAACTTGCAGGTAAATTTTATCTCCCACAATCATACAAATTATTCATTTCAGTGTTCGGTGTCCTGTCATTTCCCTTTGTAGTGTCGCTCATGCGAAATGCAGCAACCCAAAGTGCCTCTAACATTGTCAGTCCATACCAGACGCAAAGGTTGCCTGTGTCGATGCCTGACAAGCATCAATACCTCCGGTGTACAGCTGCAGGACTCTTCCTATTGTCTTTGTGCAGTAAAAGCTCACATATCGGCAGGCAATTTAGGACACTTTTCAGTGGAATTAACACTGTCAATGAGCACAGTCAGAGGATAGATTATTGTAGAAATGTGTGTGTGTGTGTGTGTGTTCTATAGCCTGTCTCTTGGCATCAGCAGCACCGAGATACACTGCATATGGCCGCCTTTGAATTGCTGTGATTTGCTCAATAACTCTCTACAGTGATATGGCTATGATCATTGCCCAGCTGTACAGTGTAATGAGAAAATTAAGTGTGCTTTTGTTCTAATATTGTTCTCCTGTGTCACCTGCCCACCTTCAGCTAAACTGTTTTCTCTTATGCAGACTCTTCTCACACCCTTTGAGGAACAGTGGAAAATGTTAATAATTTTAAAAAAAACAAGCAACAAAGAAGCAACTTTATCTCATCCTCATGCTGCCTTCTTTGATCATATAACACTGTCATTGTTTGGTCCTGACTGCCCAGCAGATCTGACTGACTGCTGTTTAAAGGTTTACTGGCCCATGAATCGTGATTAAAACATCTCCCGTGAAATGTTTTACGGTTGTTGCAGTCTGTGCCTATCCACAACCTCCTAACACATCCGCGTCTGCGTGTCTTCTCTCACCCTCCCTCTCATTTTATCTGTGTGTGTGTGTGTGTGTGTGTGTGTGTGTGTGTGAGCACGTGAGCGAGAGTGCGCGCGTGTGTGTGTGTGAGGGATAGGTGTTAGAGCAGAAGCAGAGGGAATATTACACAATCCTCTGTGCATTATTGTAATTAGATTTCCCAGGATAGCTCAATTAAGTCATACTGCTCCGGGGACCCAGTGGTTTGTGGTTTGACACTCGCTCACAAGGGGTCCAGTGTGTTAAGTAAGGCAGAGAAACACACACACTATTAAAATGGTCACTATATCCTTTTAAGACAAAGTTAGATATATCTCAACATTTCCCCCTTAATAAGGCAGCATGTTTGTTTTCCAGCAGCCTCTTTTTCCTGCTTACACAGAGGGCAGGTAAAGGTAGAGCCCGCGCTGCAGCTCAGCTCTGTTGCTGTTGAAGAATGAAGGACAGCGCGCAGTTACCCGAGGACAGCCTTGTAATGTAATGTAATGTATATTCTAATGAGAAGAGCTCCATCTATGGACCACCTGTTGAACTGCATTCATGATGAAAACCCCTTCAATCCAGCTGAGAAGAAGCTTGTTACTCCAGTGTGTTAAAGAAAATGCTTGTGGGTGGTAAATAATGCCAAAGCTCTATTTTTAGTAGCCACAGGATAAATCTGATGGACACTCAGTATTACTGTAGAGGTCAGCTTTAAAGGGCTGTCCTGGCTTTCTGTGATTATTTATTTGTGTGAATGGCAACAAAACGTGAATATGTTTGGAGGAATTGCATGTCATGTGTGGTGACAAAGGGAGATTCAGCACTTTTGATGATATGTGGTTACATTACTGGTCTCAAGGCTGGCGCCGAGTTTAAATGCTCCAGTAACATTTCCTTTTATTTATATCCGCAGACCTTGGCTGAAATAAATGAGTTGAGACAAGTGTGAGGGGCCGATGTTACGAACAATTTCTTCCTGACATCGGGAAACGAGTATGCGCAAGACATTCAACTCTTTCACTGCCAGTGGCTGACAGGCCGTCCCGGCTCGGCAGCAGGAGGCCTCTTAAAAAGATTCAATGTCGGCATCAACGTGAAAGTCGTTGTGTCATTATCTTAAATCTTAACTATCCAGCAGGATTAAAGTGTGAGAGACAACCATATCTGTCAGGGATCGGCAGGAGATGTTTTATTCTCTGTGTACAGTGAGTGCCCCTCTCACACACTGAGATTAGCAGTCCTAACCGAGGAAGTCACTCCACAAGGGTCATTCTGCAGCCTGTCTTCAATTTACTACCACTTTTAATATTCTGTCATAGTTAAATTTTTTATTGCCCTCTTTTATGACCATATCCTTATGTCCCGTGCTTATGAACTTTTCTATGCAAATCACTCACTCGAGTCAAAAATGGAGTCCTGTGCTCTTTGTTTTCAGGCAGCTGAGACATCAAGAAAATCAAAAAAATTTAAAAGCCTTTCTTGTCATCAAACCCACTTCTCTTCTGCTGCAATTTTGCTACAGCAAACCTTCAATCCCTTGTTTCTCAGTGTGTGTATGTGTGTGTGGTTTGGTGGATGGAAGGGCACAGCTGTCCAGACCAAACAACTGAAGAAACAGCCTCAGATATTTGGAATTCAAAATGACGTCAACTTACCACTGTGTTTTGGACCAACATATTCAGAACAGAAGGAAGTTTCTCTATGTATGTTAAAAAAGTGGGTGAGAACAAACAGCAAATCCTGAGCTGAGTGTAATGATTCTGTCTCGTTTTTTTTTTTCCTCTGTAGCACTGCACATAAACTCACAGGGGACTAGTTTCTCCAAGCTCAACATTTGTACTTGCTTCACCTCGCTGTATTTTTCACACTCTTCTTCCTCCCTGACGACTGCCCCGTTCTTGTTTTCTCTTCCTCTGAGGCTCGACAGGCCAGCGGGCGTTGGCAGAGGGAGAGAGCGAGAAAGGGAGGACGAGAAGAGCATGAGCCAGAGATTTACGACTGCGTGGATCTGCCACTTTGAGGATGAAGTTTATGAATACATTCAGATTTTGTCCTCTGACGCCGCTGTCCTGTCTGCGCTATAGGTTACAGAGCGCCATGCAAAGGCACATATTTAATCTGCTGCAGTATGGATCATCCAGTAAGCCACGTGACAGAGGAGAGAGACAGAAGAGGCTGCTGGGAGACTGACCAGTGGCCAGCAGGACTGGACTATTGTCCTGGTGCCATGGTGACTGGGACCAATCAATATTACATTAGTATGACTATGGATACAACTATCTTGGTGACTGCCTCTCTTGCTTTTTGTCTGTCTCTCTTTCACACACACACACACACACACACACACACACACACACACACATTTTGCTGATGTGTGGCTTTTAATGATAGTTATTTGATTGGTAAAGGTGCATCGAGGAGAGGGCAGATCTGACCGGGGTGATGTGTGGATGTGCAGGGGGCCTCTAAGTGCTCATGAATGGCCCTAATGAGGGTAGAAAATGGAGACATAAAGAGGGAATGGGTACACTTTTCACTTTAGTCTGACATACCGTTGCTGCCCCCCGAAGCCCTTGAGGGGGCATTTGGAGAGGGTGCGACCATGCTTCAAATCCTCCTCCTCCTCTTCGGACTAATTGTTGAGGATATTGACCTTGGGAAGGAGGAGAGAACGACGGAGGGAGGGGAAATTGGGTGAAGGGTTCAGGTGGCTCACAGTTCATGCTGGTTGCTTGACCTACAATGTATTCCTTCCTCAAAGTGGGCCCACACGCACAGTTTACAGTCTATATGCTGCACATGGAAGTAAGAAGGATCGAAAGACAAGTAGTGCAAATCAAAAGGCATCAATGAACGCAGCAACATAACTGCTGGAATCAATCACTCCAATTTCAGGCCTCATTTTCACCCCATGTCATTGATTTGGAGCACACACAGCACTATTGGATCCATGTGGGAGAATGTGGGGGTCTCACACACACACACACACACACACACACACACACACACACACACACACAAACAAACATCCCCACCCCCTGTCCCTTGCCCCGACCCTGATCTGTGTTAGACAAGTTCACCATCCTGTTCTTCCTCAAGTCACAGTCAATGGGTGTCAATACGCTGGATTGGCTGGGCGACAGGGGCTGGAAGGGGAGTCGATGAGGGGCTGATAAGCAGCGAGAGGCTGCTTTGTTTTAGTAATGATGGCTTAAACGAACGCCCACCGGCCCTTCCGTTAACCCACGGCGTCACCTCAAACAACAAGCTTTCATCAATAAAGGGACAGACACAAACTGTGGACCCCCACTTAGTAGCATCATCACACATCCCACAGCTCCGAGGTTCAGGAAAACTACTTCTTGAAAATGGTTATGACTCCTGGTTTTGAATGTTTGTCACCTCAGACGTTTGTTTTATGCACTTTGAGAATTCGCTGTGGTGTCAACAACTTCATAGGATCCTCTCAGCCTTAGAGGCTGACTTTAAGGCTGACAGATTTATTTCTCAACACTCAGTATTGTGAAGAAATTTTAAATCTATAGGTTTTGGAGCAGTAAAACACTTCTTTTTTATTTTTCAAGCTGATTAATTTCCAACTTAATGGCATTTTATAATCTTACATTAACACTTTTAACGATTTAATACTCTTGGTTCTGCAATGTAATATCCAAAGTTCATTAGAAGTAAATCTTATCTCATTACTGATGGCACTGTGATTATTGAAATTGTAATTCTGATTTATATCTCAACAAGATATAGTATAGTGGAAAATCAGGGATGCACCAAGTGTTTAATCAGCGGTATCAGAGGTGACTGCACATGAGGGTGAACATACTGTATAGCCCACATGTACACATCCACATGCACATCCACTTACTGCATGCACACACTGGGAAACGCTAGATTACACTTGAGAAAGCACAGGGCAAACAAAAGTCAGAATATATGTTTTGGTCTCCAAAGTCATTGATTCAGACTCAGTGCTTGTTTTGTGTCTGCTCCCTCACCCCCCTCTCTGCAGGCAGGCGTGGCTGTATGTCAGTACGGTCAGCAGAAACAACTGAAATAGTCCACCTCTCACTGCTCTGCATGCTTTCTTGTTTTTAACCAACAGTTTGCTGGTCTCTCAGTGTGACAGCTCTGCTGTAATATACCCGGTCTGATCTAAAACCACTGTCCTTTCAGAATTTCAGATATCACCTTCCTGCACTGCAGTTTTCCCCAATTGTTAATGTGAAGGTATTACTTGCACTCCAATGTCACATCACAGGACCTGCATAGTAATCTTACTCCTTTAATTGACTCATATCCTCCTCCTCACAGTGTTAATTTAACAATATGTAGACATGGTTCATAACAAAACCCTAAGATAGTGTAAATCACTACAGTATAAAAGAAAATTGCTGTCATATATTTATTACATTAATATGTGACAGGGTAGAAAATAAAAGAGTCGTTGTTTTGGATCATTGCCCCTGTTAACATTTAGCATAAAGGCTGTTCCAGCATTGCTTAGACCACTTGCTGTACTGTATGACTGCAAACAATAGCCTTTTACTACAAAGCCCTCCTCCTCTCCTATGACAGGCTTTTATGGCGTGACAGTTGCACTATACCTCCGCAATTACTTTTCAATTAGCGCGATGAACATTTCCAACACTGCGGCGCAATTATTTTATAGCCCAGTGTCTTAGCCCATTAATGGTGCTACCAACAGCACAGGAAGTGATAAACCATCTGGCCAGGGTCCCAAAGAGATAGAGCACACTTAATGGAGTGAAAAAGTAAAAGCAATTAATGTCACATTAATATAATGATAATAATGCCTTCCCTTACAGCTCTGGCAGGCAGAGCAGGGGACTGGGACAGGGCTTTCATAAGCACCGCTAAGCTGAGGATAGGAACTCTGCTGGGACTCTGCACAGCCCCCCAAACAGCCTGCAGGATGGGGAAAACAAGCTCACTGCTCCTGCAGCTGTAATGTGAATGGGAACATTACTCCAGCCATGGAGAAAAAGTCTGAATGGAGAAATGGACGAATCAGATATGGTAGCAAGTAGTCAGTAATTGTGAGACAATTAGTGTGTGTTCATCTGGATTTTGAAAATGGGTGGTGGGTTTAAAAACGGAGTCATAAATGCTTTTAACACTACAAAGGGATCACACAATTAGTCTCTTTTAATATTCCTCCTGTCAATTTGACTGTTTATATCTGTCAAAGAGGACATTGCCTCGTAGTGTGACGGCACTCTGCAAATTCCGACACATGGGCTGACTGAATTTGGTGCATGCTAGCATGTGTGCCTGCAAATGCGTGTGAGCGTGGACGGGGTGTGAGGGCATAAATAAGAAGGAAAGTGTGTTTGAGTATGTCTGCATGCGCACATGCTCAGAAACATTGTTGTGTGTTTCATTTTAGTTGAGCCAGTGTGTGTGTGTGTGTGTGTGTGTGTGTGTGTGTGTGGCAGCGCCTGTCTCAGGAGTAGCTCCCCTGTCCTATCTCCTGACCCCTCTGTGTTCCCGCCGCCCTGCTCTGTTTGTGTTAATTCCTCTACATCTCCAGGGTGGCTTACATTAGAATATCTTAACCACTGGGCTGCATTAGCATAGTGTGATGGATGCCGCTGAATCTCCATGCCAGATAATGTCCACATTTTGCATTTTAAACTAAGCTACGCTATGGACGTGCTATCCATTTTCACAGGGGGAAATTAGGTCCTGGTGGGAGAGCGCCTGGCACTCTGTCATCCCAAGCAAAGCTCCCTGCCCAGGTTTTATGACACCTCTGGGGCACCATACAGAGACAGGTTGAGGGTCATTGTCTAGCACTGGTCAGCTGTGATGTCACATGAACACTTAGTAAACTTGGGTGTCAGTTTACTCCACTTGTTTTTTAAAAGCTCTCCAAAGTTGGGGATGGAGCGCTCATGTCGCTTCCTCCTGCAATATTCATGTGTTTCTGTATGTCCACCTGTCCACCAGTCTTTCTGTAACACACGCTGTATTTCTTCTCATGGAGTTACTTTCAAGTGAAGCGTGATAAATCATGCATAATTTCCATTTTAATCCGTATATTCCAGCAGACGACTTGTGTGCACATGTCTCAGTGCAGCCAGACTGCCTTGGCTGTGAGGGAGTGTTGATTTCCGTTACAAGGCTGTCGCGGCCCCCGGCAGTTGATCAATAGGAATAAATCAGTGGGCTCCTTTATGTGACATGAGATAGTTGTACATTTATAAGCCTCTTTATGAGATAAGATCTCAACACTTGAGCTTGCGTCATACACACTGACACACAATTACATGCAGAGCCAGGCCCTGGATGCTTATTAAACAATAGAATAACAGGATGTCTGAATACTTTGCCTGAGGTGGGATATTCCTCAATAGATATCCACATACAGCTTATTATTTTTTAATCTTATTGTCAGCGATAACAGTACTACCTAATGCCAACCTTTAAATCTGACTATGTACTATAGAAACAAATGAAAATGACAATGCTACTGTATATGTATTGTGTTACAGTAAAATAACTGGAAGCTGGATAGCAACACTATCTATATCCGTAGAATTATAGGCTCATTGATTAGTCGTCTCCTTTCTTTCTCTTCACACAAGCATGAAAGGCATTGCTGTGCAGCCTAGTAATTCTGTAATGTTCTGCTAATTACGTTTGACTAATTATGATTCTTTTATGCGGCAATATAAGCTGGGAGTTTCCCCCCTTATTACGATATAGGTCCTCGCTCTGCTTCATTGATCATGATTTGATACCAAGGCCTCCGTTTTCTGTTTATTTTCTAATTAAATATTAGCTTTAACCACTTTGGGGGGGAGATAATTAAACTATTACACCCCCCACCCATTGACCGCTCCAGAATGTGATCAAGTGAGACTCAAGCTTTAATTAGATGCTTGGACATTAGTGGGGGGTTTTTTTCAGGTTAGGAAAACCAGGCAGGATGCTTTCAACACCAAGCACATTGACTGAGCTCAAATTACATCCGCCTTTAAGTAGCGGATTGATTGGGAGAGGCTGTCTTTACGAGCTAAGTGTTTCTGAATAGAGCTGCAGCACATACCTCCTCTTCTGTCCTTTCACATGCCCCATAAAGAGTGCTCCCCTGGAATGGAGTGTGGAGTATGTGAAAAACAGGAGGGATAATTTAACAACACACGTGTAGATGAAAAGGAGGGGGCCGGGTGTGCTGTGGCAAAGACAGGATGTCTCAACAGGGAGAAAGAGAGAGGAGTGTGCAGGGAAAGGTGTGTGTGTGTGTGTGTGTGTGTGTGTGTGTGTGTGTGTGTGCGGGGGGATTGGAGGTGGAAAGCAAAGTGCCACTGCGCTCTCTTTCTATTTCTCCACAGATGATGGATAGCAACAGTAGGGAGAACAAAACCAAGCATTCCTCATGCTGTCACCACAATGAAACAGGGACATAACAGGATTTGGTCACAATGCGAGCGGAGCACTTCAGAGAGATGCCAGGCCATCATGCCACTTCTACTGGAAGTCAAAGACTCCATCCATCACGTATAACGTCCCCTTAGCATTTGACTGGGGCTGGCACTGCTGTCTTCCCTGGGACTTCCCGGTCTAACTCACGAGTCTGTGTGATGAATTTATTGCACTGGCCATTGTTTTGCTGTTGTTGTTATTCCACTGAAGAGGGGGTTGTGAGTGGGTGTGTAGAGCATTTAATATAATGTATGTATTCCGAAAGACAGTGCATTTGGTTATCCTTAAGGTGGTTTAAAGAAAAAGTTGGACTTTTTGGAAAATACGCTATCTGGCTGAAAGTTAGATGAGAAGATTGATACCACTCTCATATCTGTCCGTTAAATATGTAGGGAACCAACAGCTGGTTAGTAATTAACGATTTGTCCCTTGTTTGTTTAATCTGTACAAAAACCGAAGTGTAGAAGCGTTAATTCACTGTGTTCCGGGGGTTATGTGTCGGACTGTTTCTTGGCTGGGAGCAGTAATGTCATGATGTGGACTCTTTGTTGGTTCCTGTTTTATTTTGAAGTTTGGTCTTGTCTCAGGTTTCCAGTGTGTTCCTGCCCTCGTATCTCTGCCCTTGAGTGTCTTCACCTGTTCCCTGTTACTCACCTGTGCCTGATTCCCCTCGTTAGCCTTTCCCTGCTTATGCCTATCCTTTTCCTTTGCGCTCTGTTGGGTCATTGTCTGATGTCATGTGTTCAGTGTCGCCATGGTTCCATATTGGATGTGTCCTGTGCTCCGTGCTCCTTGAGTTTACATGTTCCTGTGTTTGGACTTACCTGTGTTCACTGGCTTGCCTACCTGCCTGTACTAAAAGTAAGGAATAATAAACCTTTGAACAGCTTCCACCTCCCCGTCTGTCTGCATTTGGGTCTTTCTCCTGCTGCTCCTGAACATGAACTGTGACAAGTAACTTCCTGGAGCCTTCACTGTTGCCAGGTAACTGCTCAATTATCATTTTTAAACTTCATTTTTTGTACAGATAAAGCAATCAAGACTTAAAGTATTAGTTAGTGAGCTTTACAGGTGCTGGTATGTGGATTTTGTAACCGATGGACAGAGCCTGGCTAGCTGTTTCCCCCTGTTTCTAGTCTTTATGCTAAGCTAAACTAGCTGCTCTGCATAGCGTCATATTTAATGGACAGATTTAGAGATCTCCTCATCTAAATTGCCACCAGAAAGTGTTTTCCTAAAATGTCTAAAACTATTCCTTTAAAGAAGACTTCAGATGTCAAGAAATTGCACATTTAATAAAGTGGATATAATTAAGTGTATTCTTTCTTAATACTTTTTATTGATCTTCAAAATAAAAAGTATAAATAAGTTCATTACTTGAATAGACACACATGAATCTCTCCTTTCAAGTTTGTGCTTTTTTTTTTTTTTCTTCCTTTTTTTTTTTTTTGCTGTATCAGTTCTCTCTATAGATGGGTCTAGTCTACATCCAGGGAGCGCAGTGCTAGCAGGTGTTTCCCCTGTGTCCAGAGCTAAGATCAGCTTTATCTATAGTGGTGGGCTGTGCTCCTGTCTGTAACGTGGAGCCCCCCAGTCACACTACAGAAAACCAGGACTAAGGGGGAGGACAGCATTTACAATCAGGTTGAATGGCTGGCACCAGGTGATAAACATGATTGTGCAATGCTCCTGTATGTGATAATGTGAATTATGGGGGGGGGACTAGAAAATGAGGGATTGGAGGAGGGGAGCATTGAAGGGGGAGTTGCATTCTCAAAATTAAAAGTTGTAGCCTATTAGTCTGTGTTTGGTAGCTGAGCACGCGCCCATGCCTAACACAGCTGCTAATAGGAAAAGATGTGTGGAAGTGTATGATTTATGGTTGCACGCAGGCAGGGGTGGAATAATTTGGTGCAGAACGGGTACTTACTGAACGGCAACAACTCAGCTACTTATCCGTACTTTCTGGTGATAAATTAGCTCTTGTTTAAAGTAGCCTGAGACCCATTTTTCATTTTGATTACTACACTTGATATCTCTTTCTTTCTTACTCTCTCTTTGTCAGCAGTGGTTCTAAGCATTTTTTGTGTACGGTTTGGTGTATGGTATATGTGTTTGTGTGTATTCAGCCCAGCCGCTGGTCCTTAACCCCATAGTGACTGGACACTGCAGCACCCTTCCATGTATAAACAAGGTAACGTTGTTAATTGTGAGGAGACCCGATATGGCCATGACATGGAGTGACATGGCTTTTCTCATTGACCGTGAGTTGTCCTGCTGCCAGCTGGATGCAGGGCTCCTGTCAATCAGCGGCCGACCCCTGTCGGGACCTTCCCCTGCTCAGACAAGGTTCCCATTGATCCCTCCGTCGCCCGTCTGACAGGAAGCAGCCTCAGTGGGGGAAATAAGCAGGTGAAATATTAAGTTATAAGTCAGCTTCCAATCAATAAACAGAACCAGGAGCAGGGAGGGGCAGGGACAAGTCCCCAAAGTGGGAGCTCCACTTGCTGGGGGGTAATGCGATTGAGGTCTGTGGATCACCCCAAAGACCTGCAGGCAGAGCTAAAACCATCTCTCCGCTCTCTGACTGAGGCCATCACACGGAGTCCACTGCCAAGTCTTGCAGAGCTAGCTGGCACCCGCTCTTATTGTCCTCACTTTGGCACTGCCACCCATGCCAGTGCCCAGGCAGAGCTGGACACTCTACAGACGGCATAAATAAAACATATGAGAGCTGTAATGAGA
Organism: Maccullochella peelii; assembly: GCA_002120245.1. Classification (NCBI taxonomy): domain Eukaryota; kingdom Metazoa; phylum Chordata; class Actinopteri; order Centrarchiformes; family Percichthyidae; genus Maccullochella; species Maccullochella peelii. The sequence continues at coordinate 71,416 of LKNJ01000380.1, read as the reverse complement.
AAAGAGCCGCAGGGCCAACAGAGCCAAAGAGCAGTGTCCACAGATAGGCAGCTCAAAAGTAGTCCAGTACAATTACAGTTGTAACAGAAGGCTGTAGAGCCAACAGCTCCACCTTTAGTTCTCACTGAGAGCTGCAGTGTGACATTAATCACACGTCTGCATGTGACTCAAGTCCATTGTCCTGAGTAGTTTGTTTGTATCGGTGAGTCTCTGGCCCTGGGGTTGGATAGCTTGGCAGGTGTCAGCGGTTATCTTGGCCTGTCTTCTGTGGACAGGACAACTGAGGAGGTGGTGACGAGCCCCTGTCAGCCCCCTCCCTGTTAGGCCTGGAGGGGGCAGGGGTGTCGGGGCAGCAGGGCAACTCGGAGAAGGCCCTTTTTTCCTGCAAGGCTGCATCTCCGGGGCACTGCTCCTCCAGCCCCCTCTGCACTCCCCTCCATGCTCGTGCTGCTGACTGACAGCTATCTTCCAGCTGTGGGACATGCACCCCAGCTACCCACCGCTGATAAAATGTTAATGTAATTAACAGATAATGGCTGTTGTTTTTAGCTGTCAATACTCAGACTGGGAAGGGATAAAGGATTGGAGCTGCACAAAGTCACATTCAGATATCTGCCAGCCATTGTAGAATTCAATTATTTCGGCAACACTACCCCCACCTGTCTTCAGCTACTAACCTCCACACCACCATCACAGGCCCCCTCCACCTGCCTTTATTGCATAGAAGCGTACATCCAATGGTCTTCATGTGATACTGACAGCAGTTCCTCTGGCCTGATGTTCAAGCCAGCTGTGCAGGGAAGACGGGCCTGCTCTCTGGCCAGCCATGGTGAACTTGTTCATATTCAACCATGTCTTCCTGCTTGCTGCTTTTAGATCATAAATCATGTGACTGAGGCAGGCAGCCACAGGGCTCCTCTCACCTCGGACAGCGCGTCGGACACAGACGCAGCCAGCCAGCCCGCCACAAGACAAATGTATTTATATTTGTAACCAAAAACAAGACGCCTATCAGGACATGGCCAGCGCTTCTTTGGACATCCACTGCCTGACTATTCTGGTATTTTAATAAGTATCAAGCCCAAACAAGATTAGGCGCTTCCAGTTTACGAAATGTCAGTGAAGGCAGCGCTATCACTCATAATAAATGGGCTTATGCAAACACTGGGGTTTTTGCCATGCATAAGAGCTTGTTTGGTGTGCACCACGGTGATGCTGTATGCTGATATGCAATTATTCTAAAGAGTATCAAAGTTCAGGTGTGAGTCTACCATCTTGGTGTAGCAGTGGGGGATGCTCTGAGCTGCTACAGATTACCACAGGAATATTCCATGAATAAAGAGGAAGAAACTTGGGACGATAAGGGGCAGCCTGAAAGCATGATAAAATACATTCCATAATGGATGGTTCTCTGTGTATTCATATTTTGTTTTTGGTCCCACTGTATAGCAGATATGATTGATAATTCTGCAGCCCTACCCTTAGCTGGATTTAGTCTTAACGATGTCAGACTGGAACTTTGATCAGTCCATCTCAAGTGTTTGTGCTCCTGCTCCCTAATTAACCCAGTTTGTATGTGCTAATGACACCTAATTATCATTTGTGTAACAAGATTGCTCTCATTGCCATAATGAGAAAAACTCCTTCAAATGTTGCACCGCTTGCAAGCGGGTTTCTGTTATTAGCAGAGTGTTTATGCAATCACATCTAATTGAAGTGTTAATTAAATCAGGAATACCATTTTGCTAAACAAAGACGCTAAGTAGTGGGAGTTGTGCTAAAAGCTTAAATACCCCCTTCCCCGCCAACCGTCACTTTAGGTACCCTTCAAACCACGACTCCCCCACCCCACATGCCACACCACCAGTCCCGCAGCAGCATCCACACCAGAGGAAGAAGAGCCAATCAGAGTTGATTGGCACTTTGACTGGCTAGTGAAGTCAGGCCCCTCCCTCCCACTGCTTCAATGTTAATTGCCATGCACAGAAAGGCGGGAGGGCCGCTGGCTCTTGACCTTGTCCACCCGTCAATAGCCACGTAACTCTGGACGAGGGCGATCTCAGGTGACCAGATACACACACACACACACACACACACACACACACACACACACACACACACACACACAGGACAAAAGGAATTATCAGTAGTCAGCAGGCAGAGAGACGGCACGCATTATAAGACATCTAATATGTATGTAGGAGGCAAAGCCTGACAGGTTTGGATTGTTTGTGCAGTATTTAATTGTATCATATTATATATTATGACTTCCCTGCTCTGAAAGAAGCTTGACACACTTGTTTTTGTTGGCTGAGTGGGAACATTATTTTGAATGTGGGATCCTCACACGAGAACACTGAAGCCTGCTTCCTTCAAATAATTGCTGAAGTCAGAGTAAGGCAGATCATGGGTTATGAATTTATATTATATATTATCATATTATAAATATTATGAGTCGTCGTAAAAGCCTTTTCTTGCTAAATAGCGGCTGAAAATGACATAATCTGTGTTTTTGAGATACATACTGATGGATTTGCAACCTTCCTCCAAAGGAAGAATGTATTTATTCATAGCTAAGAGAGACATAGTATGACCAGAGGGACTGCAGTAATTGCAAAGATGCTATTATGAGCTAAATGTATGGTAGGATAAAAACACAAACACAGAAATCAATTTGCAGAAACAGATTTTGTGTTCGTCAGAAACGCATTAAAGGGCAAAACACTGTAAACTAACTTTATTTCAATTGTACATCTATTACAACAATGACTTACTCTGGTTGAAGATAATGGAAACCGTTTTAAAACTACTGTATGTAAATCTTAATTGTGTTTTCAAAAAAATGAACACTGTCATGTCAGCTGATACTCAACAGAAATTGGCACTTAGACGATTGAACAAAAGGCACCAGTGTCTGCATTTTTCAAGAGTTCAAGAGGCAATGAAAACAAATCTTTTGTTGACAATGGTTTGTTCAACTATTAACACATACAGGGGTTGAAAACTTCAAACTTGTGCGAAGAGCAACCTTCAGGCACTCACACGAAGAAGAGCAGTCCATAGTGTATAGGCACATACAGTAGTCTGTACAGTGACAGATAGGTCTGTACAGTTAACGTATGCACCTGAGCTTTGTCACTGAGGAAAATAGATTAGCTATTTCTGTATATAGAAGACTTAGAAACCGATGTTTCTCAGTTTTCACTTCTTTGATCCTCTATTTACATTTTCAGATGAAGTCTGTGCCTCCACCAAACCAGCATTGTCCTCTTTAAGTTACCTGTCGAGCTGCATAATTGACACGTATAGCTATGTTTCTGTAGCCGCTTGACATTATGTACATTCAAAACATCAAGTATGTGTTTGTATTCTCTGTACTGGGGGGCAGAACCTGAGCCGCAAAGAATGATAGAATAGTAAATGATATTTCAACTTTTTGATGTGTGCCAAACTAAAATGATCAAATCACATCTGAAATGTTTTTGTAACCGAATGTGTCAAAATGCAAAGGAAATCTATCTGAACCCTACAAATGAAGGCTAGGTTGTTCTGGATGTCTCCTACTGATACCATGAATGGATGCCTTTTGAATATCATCATTTCACAGTTGATTTAAAAGTATCAACATTTCAGTTAAACATCAGACAATTCTCTCTTTTTTTGCATTTGGCTCTTTTTTACATCAAATTATTGTGCGTTTCTACATTATTAGTTTATTGTTGCTGCAAACAAAAGCAAATAAATGAATAGGTAATAAGTTCCCTATATCACCCTGTAATTCAGTGAGTGTTGGAGCTACATCCATCGCCCAGTTTGCATACTCATTCCCGGCTCTGCTCTCACCTTTCTCTGCCTCAGTAGGATGATCCATTTCCCTCCTCTGTCTCTACGTCCCTTTCCTCCTCCTCCTCCTCTCAATCTCATTTCATACCCCAGTCATTATGTCTCTCCCCCTTCTCCCATCCTGCTCCTGAACAGGACCCATTGGCCCTGATTAATCTCCTGCATTTGACTTAATGAGAGGTCATTCACATATCTGATCACAATGGCTACAGGAATCAATGATAGATGGCCACTTGGCAGAAATACTGAGCTGCTGAAAAAAACCCAACTGAATCTGTTAAGTCTTTATTAGATATTCCCTCTCTGCACTGTGTACCTGAGTGTGTTCTATTACTGTGTGTAAAATATCTCTTTCCAACCTTTAAAAGGCTCTGAGATTGCTTCTTTTCATTTCTGTGGTGTTATAGTCGATGCCTGGAAGTCAAGTAACTCAACTGTGCTATTTAGATTCTCAGTTCAGCACCCTGGAGTTGGATAAGGTGAGTGTTGTGACTGAAATGTGTGTTTAAGACTAGATACACAATAGGTCATTCGATAATACAGCATCGTGACACACACATCTAGAAAGGGAGAGAGAGATATAGCAGGTATCGGCCCACACGCACGCATGCACACAGAAAAACCTTCAGTTAGGAGATTATGAATTGATTTCTTCCGCCCTATAAAGCCCATGTCTTCCTTGCTGAATGCAGTAATGTGTCCATTTGACCTTTCTTGGTGGGCTCCTTTCTGGTGAATTGACTCCTAAGTGTTTGGCCCTGGCCTTTTCAGCACCATGGGTGTCCTCCATCTGCAGTGTGGCCTGGCTGGCAGACATCAGCAGCCTCTCAGCACTTCGCGCTCACCGTACAAATGCAGACGTGCTCTTCTCTCTCACACACAAACACAAGTGCGCTGAACTGCTGAGACGCGACAAAGAAGGCCTCAATGCAGAACAGTGTCTCCATCTACGGCTTTAACAATACATGCGGCTGCATTTTGCTCACACTTGCAGTGCAGGCAGATGGAAAACAAGATGTCACATGAGAGCACCACATGACATTTTACTTCGTTGACCTACAGCATGTATGTAGCCTATTAAACTGTACTGAAGATATAGTTCTACACAGCATACTAGCCTGTCGGTGATCCATTCCTCTACATTATGCAGAGTGAGACACGTGTATGGAGTATTTGCTGCCATTGAATTTCCTGGTCTTTGTCCAAGTGCCATCTCAGCTCCATGGAGTGTGGTGGCAACGAGACTGGTCAGTGACACCGAGGTCCCGGGCATCTGAACTAGCATCTGTTGCAGACGGGAGCAGCACAGCGGCCGCCCTGTCCTCGCTGTTGGCCCGACACCATCCTGCACTATCCACTGTCTGTCACACCCAGCGCCCTGCAAAGTTAATTGTGAACTGGAGTGGCGCTTTGGGGCCCTCTCGCTAAGCAGCCCCTAATGACAGGCAGAGAGACAGCTACACATGTTCGCTGGCTCTCCCTCTGGAGGAGGCTACAGATAGCGCTCCGGCACAGACACTGACCTGTCACAAAGCTGTCAGCAGCCAGCCTGTCAGCCATGCAGCCCAGCACGCAGCCCAGCTATCCCAGGTGCTCGGCTGACAATCTCCACACCCTGTTCTGTCGACTGCTCTGCCAAGCCTGCTGCCGCTAAGATTCATTAAGGCTTTATTCAAAGCAGACTTGGCCACTTCATTATGAACACACCTAAGAATGTTTGGGACACAAATAAACAGCACTTTTCATGCTTTGAATTGCTGTCCAGAGTCTTTCAGAGTCGATGTTGTTCAGTCATCTTGTACTCTGGTGTTAAATTTCCAGGAAACTCTCACTACCCTGTTCCACTTGGTCTCCCTTTTTAAGATGACTCCTGAGGTGTGCGTCTTGTGTTTTATGAAGGATTCTCCTGGTAGTGTAATGGAGCTCAGCACAGACGTATGGAACACATGTGCTAATACCTCCTCATAGGAGCCCAAATGAGCCATTACGGGAGCTAATCTGACAGGCATACTGCATTCAGTTCCCCATCTGCCAGCCGCGGTGCTGAGAGCCACAGTGTGTTCCTCCTGAGTGCAGAGCTGGGATGGATGGACCAGATGGAAAACACCCTACTTTAGTAAAAAGCCACTGACCATGGATGCAGAAAGATGCAGGGAGGACGAGGACGACTGAGAGCATGGTCACACCATGGATGAGTCGCCTGGTGAGAGCGTGAAGTTTGGGAGAATCAATATCCAATTCAGCCCTTTAGCTGTTATGTGAAATTCTTTTTTTCAGAAAGCTGTGGTAGCGTATTTACTCAGGTATGTTGGCCCTCCGCCTCCTCTCCTTCCATGCAGTTTCTCGGTTTCTTCCACACTCTTAACCTATGGAGAGCAAGAGGCGAAAACATGGAGGGAACAAAGGGGCAATATAGGTTGCCATCTACCTCTTGGGGAAGAAGACATATAACATTAATGGTATCCGTTAACATCTCCTTAACCTCAATCCCCCTTGCTTGCCGAGCACCTCCCATCCCCTTCTTTTCCCCCTGCAGCCAACCGCATCCCACTCACAACCCCACCACGGTCCCCTCTACTTCCACCCCCCTCAGGCTCTGCTCCCTGGGGGCCTGTTTGTTTCCCTGCCAGGGGCACAGGCGGCGGAACACTGATGAGGTGCTCAGGCCACCGTGAAATGCGCCATAACCTGCCAGCGCAGGGGCCTGGTGAGATTGCCGTATTTACTTTTTAATCTGGCCGCCTTAATACATGCGATAAAAACTTTGTCACATTAGATGGTGACAGATGGGCCCGGAGATGTTATTACTGGTCGGGGGAGGCAGGGGGGAGAGGGTGCTGGGAGGAGCGGTTGTGGGCTGGGGAGCACAGGGCGGCGAGGGGGATGAGAGGGAGAGAGGCAATGCCCCCAATCACGATAATTTTTCATCACCCCAATTACATTGTTGAGTGCGTCTCGGCGGTGGCATGTGCACATCCAGTCCTGCTGCTGGGTAAAGACCGAGGCAGAGAGACATAAATAAAGATAAAATGAGGTGCCCTAGGTCCTCTATCCCGCTGACTACTCCTCTGCCATCTCTCCAAACTGATGGAGGCCCCGTTTAAATGAAGGCTAAATCTTATTTAGATAAGAGAACTGAACTGCTGCCCGGGACGAGAGCATCATTGTTTGTTACTGATGGCTGGAGAGGAGGAGGAGGAGGAGGAGGAGGAGGAGGAGGGCGAGGGGGGCCGGGGGAAAGTGGCTGGTCTTTGCATGTTCTTATGCTATAAGAGAGATTGAATGTTGTTTGTGTGTTTGCAGGAGAACAGGTGTACAGACCACATGCAGAGCATATCTAAGTGTGCATTTGTGAACTGAGTCCCTTGGTAATAAAATTTCGTTATAGTATATCCATCCTAATGTCGTTTCCTATCTCGGAGCTCTTTGGCTGTGTATTGCATGGAATACAATATCAAAATATAGCTGTCGTTTATAGCTTTTCTTTATAGCTGAACATCAAAATGTGTGTGTGTATTTGTTGCACAAACATTTTGTTTGTGCCATTGAGCACACAGCACTCAGCTGCCTCAAGCAGCACAAGTTTAGCAACTGTTTTCCTTTTTAATTGTTGTGGAAATTAAATAAGAGTGTTTGTGACATGAGTGTTGTAGGTAATGAGAGCCCACGAGCAGCTGGGAGGCTACGGGCCTGCGTGCGCATCATTAGGAGCTCAGAGGCTCCCAGGCTCCACGCTAGCGTAAGCCGCTAATGAAAAGAATGTAGTCACAGATCTCATTTTTCAGGCAATTCTTGTGTAAACTGGAGATTTTCCAGTGTATGCACAGTGGAACAGGGCCCCCACATAAATCACACAGGCTGGCTGCCTCCAGTGAAAGAAAGAGGGGGTTTGGAGCACATGCTAACCACACAGACATATGCTGCAGGAAACTGGAAATCTGCAGTGGCACAGCTAGAGAGAGAGCCACTCACAGCACCTACACCTGTCTACCCTCCCCACCCACTTCTCCCCATCTCTTCTAGCTCTCTATCCATCTCCACTGTGCTGTCCAACAGCCCAACCCCCATCCTCCCCCCTCTCTAACATCCCCTCCTACCCGCAGGCAAACCAACCAGCAACGCCTGCATGCAAGCCATTGAAATGGGTCATTTTTTAATTAAATACAATATTAATTACTGCGAGCATCATTACCGATATGTGAGATTTGACTAATTAGTGTAATAGTTTTTGAGTCACGCTCATTAAATATGAAAATTACAGCAGTAGAAAAGATTGGTTCCGTGATCAATCTTGTATGGACAGAGAGGAAATGATTTAGAGAATAGCTTTTATTGTACAATTAACTCCATTACAACCTGCCAGACAAGAATAAAGAGAGCAGGGAATTTGGTCGGCGTTAAGAGTTTCACACAAGTGCTGCCTTTGGCTGCTGGCTCTCCCTCACGTTCAAATGCAATCTTTTGCCTGTAACTAGATGAGACACTTGCCAAAGCATACAATACCCTCCAGAGAAGCCTTAGCCTCATCACCCACTCAATTAGGACAGCTGCTAAATGGAAGACTTGTTGATCTCTTCTATTTGACACCCTCAGAGTTCATTATACTTTAGTTTGGCAGCTTTGCACTCAAATAGAAAAGCAGGTCATTGTCAGTTGAGAGGACAGAACTGTTCTAGTGAACTGTGATTCATTTTGAGCTTCATCTGAGCTCAAAAGCTGTCTCTGGAAAAGGCACGTTGACCCTCAAGCACTGATGTTTTAGCATATCAAACACTACAAGAAGAGAGGACTGACGTAGGGAAGATGATTTAGTTATCACATTGAGTTTGGAAAAGACAAAAGGAACAACTTAAGAGAAAACTGTAAAAGTATTCGAAGAGATATTATTGTGCAAAATGGCTAGAAATAGAGTATGGATGGTCTCCAAGGTGGCAAGTGGGCACCGAGCTCCACTGTTTGTGTGTATCAAGGTCTCTCTCCACTGCTCTGGTAAACACATTGCATAGGACCACAGCCAGTGCATAAGAGCTGAACAGAGCTCCTCTATGTCCTCACCATGTGTACGACTAAACACTGAGCAACAGAAATTGGCCCCTTTGCTGGAGTGGGTTTTGTGTGTTTAGCATATCAAAGCTGTGAAAATAACCGTGTTTGCGTTGCCTCTTCTCTATCCAGGTGGTCTATCATATCTGGGCCCTCAGACCGGATGGCACGCGTTGTGTGTGTTGATCACTATGGCATCTGGGTAAGGGGAACACCCCTGGTTGGCACGGCAAGTGTGTTCGTTTCAATACAAGTGATGGCAGCCATGACAAAGCAAACAAGACACAAACCTCATTCCAGTTAGGCTTTTTTTTTTTTTTTTTACACAAATGTGAAAACGGTGATAGACAAATGCCATCAGGTACAGTGCTGAACATGCCCTTGTAATTATTATTTCATAAATTATTAATACAGTAATTCACCAGATTAATTACTATTTATATTAATTATAAAAATAAATTATATAATGCATTGGTCCTTCCTCATTGATAACACTTAAATAGTAAATGGATTGGATTGTCATTTATTATCGCTCTTTACAGGGATTAAGATATTATTATATTAATAAGTGTTTAAAACATTTGTAACAGTTTTTCTCTTTATTGCATCACTTAATGTCCATCCTGTAGTGAAACTCTCCATTGCTTTTGACCTTGTACCTTGAATGTCTTTGTGAACCTCTGCTTCTATACGTATGTACCATAAACATTTTCCCCTCTTTGAATATATGCAATAATCCTATCTCTAGCCACTCCATATTATTGTAATGCTAACCTCCAGACTGCATGCCTGATAGCCAATACTTTATCACAGCTTTGCCTTTTTTATGGGTCTGGTGTCTCTTTAAAATGATTGCCCCTGTTTTGATCTGATTAATTTTGTGTGAGCACAAACAATTACTTTTCATCTTTATCTGCTCAAGGAATCACCCCTTTTTATGGGTATCATTTATTACAGGTGGACAGCTACTTGTTTATTAGAATTTCAAGCAGCCTATCGCAGACGAGATCTCCCGCGGTCTATATTTACATTTCAACTTCAGCTAAACAGGCATGACAAACACACATAGCAGAGGGCCAGCCGCGGCCACACTTCATTTTCATATTGCCTCCTCGCAGGCCAGACGGACTGGACTTAATGCAAAAGTTCCTGACATGGTGGCAGAAGGTGCAGAGCAGGAGGGAGAAGAGAAAAAGAGAGATGGGGAGAAACTGAATGAGCGAGGAAGCAAAAGAGAGAGAGAGAGAGAAGGGGAAGGTGGTGGGATGGTGAGAGCAGGTTGACTGAGTACGTATTTGAGCTTTCAGGTGAGTGTCCATCATTCAGGGAAAGAGGATGGGTTCATGGCCTCTGAAATCCATCCATGGCAAGGGGGTCTTCACAGTGAATATAAATGTATGTGTGTGTGCCACAGCCAGGGCCACTCTTGACAAGCTAACAGCTGTTAATTATGAATTGGCCTGCAGAGAGGGAGACAGGCTGGTGAATATGCAGAGCTGAAGGAACGCGCAGAGCCTATGTAACACAAGTGTCAGACCCCCACTGCACCCGGAGTGGCAGGGGTTGACCTGGGTGTCAATCACTAGCACCGGCCAAGCAACAGGACAGGGATTGCTTGGAATTGACCCAAAAAACTGCAATTTGACTCACATGGAAATTAACTTTTTTATTTAATGGTTGCACAAGAAAGTTAAGTATCATCTCTTCCTAACAATTATTGGGTTATTGGAAATACAGACTCAAGGGTTTGTTACCCCATTTAATCTCTGTACAATCTCCAATGTCCTAAATAATATTTTCAAGGGAACTTAGTGTTTGGTTTTTAATTTCCCATGGCTAGTTGATGCAATAACCTGCTAATCACAATTTGTGACTACCCTCAGGCAGCTTATTCATGGTCCAAGCACCTAACGCAACTTGGAAATGCAGTTGGCATCATGGATCAATGCAATGCAAGTTTATATAACACCTTTCTACAGCAGATGTCACAAAGTACAGTACTTCACAGTATAAGACAAAACAGACATAAATTACATGCACATTTTTAGAGTAAAATTTAGAATAACAAGGCTAAACAAGTCAACAGCCATGCTAGCAGCTCTGTGAGGCTGCGCTTAGACACAGCATGCTAACATGCTCACAATGAAAATGCTAACATGCTGATGTTTAGCAGGTATAATGTTTACCAAGTTCACCAATTTAGTGTGTTAGCATGCTCACATTTTCTAATTAGCACTAAACACAAAGTACAGCTGAGGCTGATGGGAATGTTATTTGTTTTGCAGGTGTTTGGTCATAAACCAAAGTATTAAAGACAAATTAAAATTTTGACTGAATGAAGGCGCCAGATGAAACGTTAAGGGATCACCAAAGTTATTACAATTCATCCTGAGAAGGACATGAATGTGGATTTCATGTCAATCCATCCAATAGTTGTTTCAATCAAAACTTCATGGTGGCGCAAAATCAAAAGTTAGGGGATCATCAAAGTCACTAGGATTCATCCTCTGGGCACCGTGAATGTCTGCACAAAATTTCATGGCAATCCATCAAATAATTTTTGAGGTATTCAGTCTGAACCAAAGCAGTGAACCAGCTGACTGTTAGACCAAAATGGCCATCCCATCCCTAAAAATGTATACACCTTAACAAAGGCTATTTTAAACAAGAAGGTCTTCAGCTGCCATTTAAATGTATCCACAGATCTTAAGAATAAAAGAGAACCATATAGGAGCTACAACCACAAAGGCGCGGTCTCCTTTAGTTTCAAGAAACAAGCGAGGAATAACCACCAAGCACGGATCATAAAACCTACAGAGACCTGCTGATATGATATGATATTGGACGGTAGTGGCTCTCTAATGCACAGGTCTAAAAAATACCACAAAAATCTTCTGTAAAGAAATCATGTAAGGGAAAAACCTGAACAAATACAAAGAGTTTCAGCACTGAACCCCTAATAACCTCAGTTAAGGGAGGGATTCGCAAAGCTTATTTGTCATCCCTAAAAAACCCATATATCTCCTTCCAGCCACTGTGGAGAGCCCCAGTGTGTACACACTAGCCATTCACAGTAGGACCAGGGTTAACAGGGCCTGTGCCTTTAATGACAGGAATATCTCCAGGAATTTTAATTAATTTTCCACTCTTCGCAGCTGAATCTGCGTTAATTTCCCCCTCAAGGACTTTTATAAATTTCATCATTAATAAAATCAGACATTCAATTAGTCCCAAAATCCAGATTGCCAACTGTTTCATAACAGTCCTGGTCTGATTTTCCCATTTTTATTAGGTTGGGTGAAAAAAAGTTAAAACTAATTTCATTAATCTAATTGTCATAACTTCGAACCATCTCTTAATTAGTTCAAATTAATATGATTAATCACAATAATGACAAAAACTCATTCAATTACAGGTTTTCAATGGCAAGTGGATGTGTTGGGGGTGATAGGGGCATAAAGGATGAGGGCGGGAAGCAGAGCTGGCTGCGAGAGACAGGATTGGTCATGATTATTCTGATGACTGACAGGTTATCAATCATGCCGCACTTTTAATAAAGGCTGCTGGAACTTCAGTGGAAGGCCTGGCTCAGTTGTCTTCTTTCTTGTTTTATTTCTTCAAAATCCTTTGGAACTCTCCTTATTCCTCCATGAAATATGATCCTTCTTTCGAATGACTTGAGCTGCACATTTTAATGAAGAGAGTGGTGTGCATAAAAACAAAAATGGACTCATCCATATGTAAATAAAATCATGGCAGTGCATGTGCTCATCTCCACTACCCCATTATTGCAGAAAATTGCATACGTTTATGCGCTGGAATGATATCACTTTATTTTCATTTGTCTGAGCCTTTGCTAAAGCTGCAGATGAGTCTGCCCCCTCTGCAGATATATGGATCTGAGTGATGCCTGCTGTGTTGCTTTCAATCAGGGCCACCGATCTAACAAAGCAGGGGAGGAGAAGCATGTCACCATTTGTCACATGCCAGTGGGGCACAAGCTGAGCAGCAGGCACACCCTCGGGTGTGTTAGGCCAGGAGGGAGTGCTGCAGCTGCCAGTCTCAGGCAGGTTCCCTCTTGTCTCATGCTGTCCCCCTGGGACCAGCCACCCAAATGTCCGTAGCCAGTTGTCTGGGACGATCTGACCTGTGATCCACCCATCTGGATGGAAGGCTGCATTGAGAGGGCTGCTTAGCATCACCCTGAGGAAGGAGTCTGATGATCAGGAGGTCCATATGGGCATAGAGATGCCCCCTGGAGAGTCTGAACGTTGGGGTCCTAAAGACATCCCTTCATGTACCTCTCTCATGCCTGCTCTTTCTCTGCACTACTTCAAACACTGCTGCTTTGATCCTCTTGCTCCTTAGCTATGCCGCTGAGCAGGGGAATTCACCTGCCACCACAGGTAAAGTCAACCAAAGCCTGCTGGAGCGTTAAGCAAAGCATAGCATAGATACATATGTTATGTCCCTTGACAGTGCTTATCATGCAGCTCAAGGGGTCCCATCCTTTACCCAATGGTTATATCTCACACAGCATTGGATCCATGTCTGATGCATATCTTGGCTGACAGCATAGTTGAAAGCCTGGAGCATGACAGACATGTAAAAAGTGTACATTTTACACCCAAATGTGCTGAGCATGGTACGCTGCAGCTTTTAAGTTCCTGTACTTTGCTGTGGCATGTGTTTACCAGTGGCATTGTTTGTGGAGCCCGGTGATTAGAGGCTATTGGAAGTGATGCAGAACCAGACAGTGAGCGGTGCCATACTTTCAGGATGCTGTGACCACATGGGGCAGCATATGGAGCTATTTCCTCTTCTCTCTCCAGGACTTTTTAGACATGTCAGTTGGACCTTAATCATGCATTTTTGTGCATGAGGGGAGAACTGGAGTATCTGTGCCAAGCTGGCTTCTATGCCCTGCAGTTCTCCACCAACACAGTCAATCAATAGTGCCCATGCACCTCTGTGTACACAACACACATGCATACACACATGCACACTTCTAGGCACACAAAGACAGATACACAGATACAAGAGTTTACCTCAGTCCCATTTAGGAGCCTGTGCTTATTCTGTCCATTATTCAGGCCAACATGCTTTAGACCATTTCCTTATTGTCATCATGCTTTTTAATTAGAGGAGAGTGGGAACTGGCGGATGGGGGACCATACCTCAATAGTTCAGCTTTCCAGAGATTCAGGGACAAAAGGGGCATTTTTCAAGGTCTAAACCCACCCTCCCCTCATATGCACAGCCATCTCGAAGTCCCCAGCCACCCTTGAGAGGGAAGCACAGCCTTCCATGTGCATAAAGTTGAAATAAACTGCAGTCTGTATTTTCATTGGGGAAAGTGAACCCAATTTACACGCTGCTCCATTGGAGATGAGCACTCTAGCGTACCCTAGCTGGTAATCTTGCCCAGATTCCCCCTTTGTGTCCTGCATTATTGTTGAAATAAATAACCTTTCACTGCAATCAGTGTGGGGATCTTCACTTAAATTATCGCCCCACAGATAGCTCACTCATGATCTGCTTCTATATCCATTAACTATCCGGGAAAGTGATTTATTGGTGAAGGGTAAGAAAAAAGGAATGAGGAGGGAGGCAAAGGAGCCAGTTTGGTTAGACAATAGTGCCCTCTTCTGTTTGACAAGTGGAAGGCTTTGACAGAGGAGGCACAGTGGAAACTGCCACTGATAACATCTTCAACACTAATGTGCTGATGAAGTTTTGGAAGAGGGTTCTGTAACCTAAAACCAGCTTATGTGAGCCTTTAAATATGTCCATCTTTAATTACAATGACCAAACAGAAGGAGGGGCCACTTCAAGCAATAAAAAAACATATCCAGATCCAGAATAAAGAACCAGAAAAGCCAATAGAACCAATTCTCTACTGCAAAAGCCACCAAAAACACTGAACTTGGGTACAGTTCAGATGGAAGTTTGGGTATGGACATTATGCCTTCTATCAGTAGTAATTCAAGCCAGGGCTCCAGTGCCTAACCCCCCCCCCATCCCTCCATCCCCTCCTCCACAGTCCCTCCTTCCCCACACTCCTGTGATGTGTCGTTACACGCTCGGCTGGCTCCTCTTCCATGACAGACTGTTACTTCCTGGAGCGGAAACGCATTTGATTGTTAACATCTGGGCCATTACAATTGCAAACTAGGGCTCTGTACATCAATCAGGAAGTGATTTCAAAACAAAGAGACCGTCCTCCAATCAATCTATTGGGAAGCGGGGGCATTACATGCTCCTGTAATCCTGGCTAATTAGCGGGATAATGGGAATGAGATTTATGAATCTGCTGAGGAGAGTGGAGGTGCGAGGGCACACTCAAATTAGCAGGGATGCACGCCAGCCAGGGCTGCAATAAGGAGGATGTGCTGTTGGTTTTGATCAACTTCTTGCTGCCTGGCCACCTTTGGCTCGGTGTCACTGTGAAGGGAGCATCACAGGCTAATGTACAGGCACGATGTAAGGCACTGTTACAGTACATCAAGTCTCTGTTTAAAAAAGGAGTTGAACTTTGTGTTAACATCGACCAGAGGAGCATTTTCAGTTTCTCATTGCTTCTGTTAAACATCTGCTATTTCACAAAAACAGAAATATGCTGTTCATCATCAGAATATAGAAGTAGAGCATTAGAATGACCAAGGACACATTAGATGTATTTTGTGTCTGTGGATGTTCAGCTTTGGTTTGTTTCCTTAAGACCAGTGGTTCCCAATCTTTTTCAAACATGGAACCCCTTTATAGGGATTTTTTTTCATGGCGCTCAAATATCTCTGAAGTATTTTCAGATGATGGATGGAATACAACAGAATCTGACATGGATCCATTCATCCCTTTTCCAGAATTATTTGTAGAGGGAGAGTATGTATGTACAACACTGACTGTGAGGCAGTGTGTGTGAGGCAGCGTATCCCCAGAGGTGGCTGCCTCGTTGCCACCCTGAAGCCTCTTCCTCCCCAACGGCCCCAGGCCTGACCTTGCCCGCTGGCGGGGGACATCTCCCATTAAAGCAGCGCATTGTGATAAGGCCATTTCTTTTCCTTCAGCATCCCTTTAATGTCATCCCTGAAATATGAAGTCATTAAGCGATATTAAAACAGTGCTGACAAACTAATTAACAGAAGACATTATACGGGATGGGCTCGATTAATCCGCTTTAATTGCTCTTTTAAATGGGGGCTCCAATTAAAATTAATAAAGATTTACTGGTGATCACACCAAACTACACTAAGAAGTGATTGTCTGAAGGGCAGCCTAAAGTCAGTGGCCTCCATTCTCAAGTTGCACTCCCTTTTGCTCCCTGCGCCCTGCCAGTGTGAGCCTGCCAAAAAGCCTGTATCTATGAGCTGGAGATTAAACAGAGGGACTGTCCCAATGCCCCCGATCCCCCAGCTCCTTTTGTCTCCAGCTCAGGGATGTTTGATCCTGCCTTTGTCTTTCCAGGACCCTGCTGAGGAGACACTGGCTCATTTATCCCATTAATATTACACTACAAACACACACTAACTGCGCACAATCAGCCATGCTTTTCTAACTCACAAATGTGCAAAATATGATGTTGACAATTATAAAAGATTTCACGGTGTCCGCTTCCCTGAAGTCCTTGCTGTGAGAAAAAACTGAGCAAGTGTTGAAGAATCCCTAAAAGAGCAGTTCAGTTTCTACACAGTGACAAGTGCACCCCCGTGTGGACATTTTTGTACATAACCAAATCTGATGCTGCATATTTAATGGCTTAAAACACAGATTTATAGTGTAGATTTTAATTTTAAAATGTAAAAAAACAAAAACAATTTATATACACAGCAAAGAGTATCGTACTTGCACTGTCAGAGATGAATGAATTGACTTTGAGGCGAGCTGAGCTGTGTGTGTATTACAACAGAGATGCACTAGATGATGCTGTTACTCTTTTCTGCTCATCTGTCTCCAAGACCTAAGTGATTGGCTCTGATTTAAATTCTCTTCATTTCGTCTCTTTCAGTGTGAGCCTGAGAAAACGCCAGCATTTTGTATAGATGCGCCTTTCTAGGACAACACAAAGCATCTGTTCAAAAACAGTGTTTTTGTTTTAATTTTATCACGTCCTGTTGTCTTTTACTTTTCATTTCACCTTCATTACAAAGCATGCTTTGTTTCATCTGAGACTCGAATACAGAACGTAATTTCATCTCTTACTGTTTAAGTTGAAGCCTTGTCAGCCAGAGGCAGTTAAACAACTGAAGGTATTTTCTTTGTTTTCTTTCATTATATCAGAGGTTACCAAGTCCTGTTCAGAAAATGTTACACAACAAATTAATTTGAGCAAAGCACTTTGGTTCAACCAGAGGCGTTTTAATTGAGTTGAGAATGTAAATCAATTTACAGAAGAAGACAGATCTAATTGAAAAGAAATGTCTATTAAAAGATTAGTGAGGTTTATTGTCTCCAGTCATCAACCAATCCAACTAATGTTTTAATTTCCTTAATGTTATCATTTCTGATGTAATTGGTGCTTGGGTGCCTAACAGGTTTTCCAATTAAATGTTTGGCTTTGGGCACTGACAACATAATCTCGCACAGTGACAAGAAACTGTGTACTTTTATAAAAGTGCTCTGTGCTGTTGCGCATGGTGCATTCCTGTCTTTATTCTTTTATTTGTTGGCTTTTTGTTAAAGTTTTAGGCATAAACTTACCTGGAAACATACAATAATAGAACTGATGTGCTAAATACCTTTTACTAATTCACTATTGGCAGTGAATTTAATTTATTACATTTAATTCACTGCTGTGATTTTTTGGTTTATAGTAAGCCCAACGGATCGAAAGTAGCTCATCTGTGATTTTTGTAACATCACCAAACTTCCATGTGCATGAGTGTGCATACGCGTGTGTGTGTGTTTGCGATCAGCGTGCTTTGAGTGGGTGCCTGGAAGAAAGAGTCAACGGGTTTGTGGAATTTTGCTTTGGTGGCACAACTGTGATATGAGGTCACCTCGGGCATTAGTCATTAGGAGGGAATGCATTGTGGCTGTTTTTAAGACATGGCAGTTGTCTGCATCCGCACCGACCACACAATGAATGCAGGCCTTAGAAAGTTGACTTGAACTGGCTTCGGTGAACAATGTGAACAGCATAGTTTGGGGGACATTTAACAGCTTGCTGCTGGACGTGGATTAGAGGCACCTCAGGGGCTCGGCAGTGGCACACAGTATTTTCATAGGAAGAGTTTTACTAACATACTAACATTTACTAATGAAAAACAAAGCATTTACCTGGTGTGTCTTGTTTATTTAAATGCTAAAATATGTTAATGTGGTGATTATTGCCAAAGAAAACCACAACACACAAGTTTTATATTATAATTTAGTGCATCTTTAATTTCAATAATCATCCAGTACAATGTCTCTGACTGAAATATCTGAAAATGATTATACTTTACATGACCTTTATACATGATAATAAAACCCATGACACTCACTTGCATTATTGTCACATGCACATTCTGTCAAGCTAATAGTTTACAACATAACTATAGAACATTATGCAACATACAACAGCAGGCGCATGTACATTTACACAACACACACACAGAGCTATTAAAGGAAATGGAATTTAAAAGCAAAGCAGTACTGACGGTAACTGCCAAAACACTCTTTCAGTTAGACTAAATCAGGCTACACTATAGTTGAATAATATCGAAAAGACTGATTACACTTTGTAAACTAGTGATGGGAATTACAGCTTTGAAGGGAGCCGGATCTTATGGCTCCGTTCATCGTTCTGTTTTTCTTTTTTTTAGGGGGCGGGGGTTACTATGTATGGTATATAAAATTTGGATCAGATTCAAACTTAGACATACCACCAATATAATTTCATTTTGCATGTGTTGACTAGGTTAAGCAGGACTAAATTACTCATATTGCCAGACCTAATGTCAATGATCTGCATTGCAAACATTAAACAAGGTAACGCCATATCCCTCTGCTTTGTCAGAGAATTTACTACTTTGAATTTACCCTCTGTATGAAATGTGTTAACGTAAATAAAGTTGCCTTTCCTTGAATGCAATTCATGAGCATGTGACTGTCTGGTTCTCACTGTTCACGGAGAGGGGTGTGGATTTAGGGCAGGCAGTGAAATCTGGGCACAACGATTAAAATAACGGCTCTCACCAAGTACAACTCGGTTCCCTTCGCTCGTGCCAAAGAGCCGTTGAAAAGAATTGCATCGTTCGAGAACGTAACATCACTACTGTAAACCTTTTTACACACCTACAAACTCAGTAACTCTCTAAAAGTGTTGAGGCAGATTATATAAGTAAACAATAGAATAAACCACAAGATCATTAATATTTAATAATTGCTTGTTGGTAAAAGTAGAACATACAGCGTTTAAGATTATAGTTTAATCATTTTTAAAATGGTGTGTGAGTTTTTTTACAGATCTACATCTCACCTCACAATAATGCACTACAAGAAAGGATGAAATAGTACTGTCAAGTGACTAACTTCCGTTCCTTCACTGCTATAACTCTCCACTTCAGCCTATAAACAGGAAGATGTCTTGAACTCCTCGGGGACGTCGCTGTCCAGTTTACAGATCACCTTGTATATGGCCTTTTTCCAAGAGGGGTCTGAATCTTTGGCTGCAGAAATGGCATTGTAAAACTCATGCAAGGTGATTTCAGAAACCTCCAGGAATCTGTCTGGAACCTGTAAAAGACAGAAAAAGTGGAAACTTATCAGTGAAGTCTAGTTACAAACGTACAAAACAATCTGTCTTTAGTTTTCTCAAAGTCCGAAATACATGAAATAAAGACCTGTAGCGCAATTCTTCAAACACTCAAACTGATGAAAGGGAATTCATCTCTTTGTTCTCTGCACACATACAGTACAATAAATGCAATACCGCAATCATTAACTTTCATTTAGATGCCTCTTTGATTAGCTAGTCTTGTTGTCTTGAACCTAAACTAACCGGTGAGTTTTCTTCCCAGGGATTCTACCCAGTAATGTCAGGGCCAGTCATCAAAGCATGATTATGAACCCCAACAGCAATCTGGCAAGAAGCTGAAGATTAAAATGATTTGGTATAAGACTTGAGATGGTTAGGTGTAGGTTTAAACTTAGAGATACTTGTGGTGAAGTAAGGATTTGCTGTGGTTAAAGCTGGGGTAAGAATCTGGGAGTGACCTGTAACTACAGCAGGATCCATTACAAGTCTAGATGCAAGGGATGCTGGGAGAAAACCGCCCTGCCGTCCTTGTTTCCCATCCACTGGCCAGTTAGCACAACAGTTGTTGGCATAAGTTATTTTTCTTTCCCCTCATCTCCTGCCACAAAAGCATCCCTGGGAAAGGAATGTCTTGGTCCCAAGGTAAAGAAAACGGTCCCGTCCCTTTCCCACCAAACGGCCTTCTCCCTCGGAATCCGCAGCGTCTTTCTCAGCATTCCGCATCAGTAGCAATCTCAGTCTCGCTCAGGCGTACTGGTCCTCTAATCCTGAGTTGTTTTAGTGGGATTTTGCGGCTTCCTCTTCCCACAGTTTGATAAAGCATCACTCTGGAGTTTAGATAATGGCTGTAAAGGCTGGCCAGCCACAGGTGCAGTGTGACAAACAGCTCAGTGCAGGGACACACATGACCACAGCTACATGCTGACAGGAGGACATGCTCCAGCAGGTTAGTTACTGCTGTGATGAATGTGTCAACTCCAGCACTTTAAAAGAATAGTTTGACATTTTGGGAAATTGCTTTCTGGCGGAGAGTTAGATTGATACCACTTTCATATCTGTCCATTAAATATGAAGCTAGAGCCAGCAGCCGGTTATCTTAGCTTAGCATAAAGACAGGCAACAGGGGGAAACAGCTAGCCTGGCTCTGTCCGAAGGTAACAAAATCCACCTACCAGCACCTCCAAAGCTCAATAATTAACATGTTATATCACAACAACCGAAGTGTAAAAATGAGAATTCAGCAATTCATGATTGCCTGTCAGCTGCTCAGGATTAAAAAAACTAAATATAACGTGTTAATTAGTGAGCTTTAGAGGTGCTGGATTTTGTTACCTTTGGACAGAGCCAGGTTTCCCCTGTTTGCAGTCTTTATGCTAAAATAAGCTAACCAGCTGCTGGTTGTGGCTTCATATTGAACTGACAGAAATAAGACTGACAGCAATCTTCTCTTGTAACTCTCCTCCAGAAAAACATATTTCCTGTCTGACTAATATAATAAAATAAAAAATTACATATTATAAATATTCCAGGCGGATTAACCTGTGGAGCAGGGCCGATGAATAGAAATAAAAATATGTTCTTCCAATTTAAGAAAAGCCTATTTATCTGTCACAGTGTATGCACAGAATGAGAGCAGCACCTCTTTTGACAAAACCTCATAAGCAAAAAATTCAGCTAGAATGATCTCGATGCTAACAATACAAACTGCAACATAAAAGAATGAATGACTAATGATTTACACTTACGTGGAAGTCATTGGCTTTATTGTAGTGCATGTTCAGTGCCCGGAACAGCTCTGAGTCCCTGCTGACTGTAATGTCTTTGACACCACTGATGCCGTCAACGATGGCCTGGCGGGCAAACTTCTCCATCTGGATGTAGTAGAACTCCCTGAAGTTACTGAACCACTTGATCAGCTGAGAAGTGATGCAGCGGTTGAACTGGAAATGGAGAGGAGAAAAAAAACTTAAAGGGACCCTTCTGCAACTGAAGCATTCCCAATAATCTGCCCAGCTGAAGTGTCCCTGAGCAAAACAACCAATCCCTAGCAACTCCAGAAACGCGTCTCTGACCTTTGATCTCCATTGAAAGCAGAGATCGTCCTTTTCTGGATAAATGAAATGTGTAATATCAGAATTTAATTTCAGACTTCGATGAGAGCGTACATAAATTTCAAAATATGAATCTCCATGCTTTTCAATTAAAAATCAAATGGCCGTCTGATGATTAGCTACCCTTTCCATAATTGACTGAAAACCTGCATTTGGTACCTGTAGGGCAAAATGCCACCAAATGGTCTGTCACTCTACGCGACATTAATTGCTCTGATCCTTTCCCACCAATGTCTGGGGTGAAAAAACATCTGTCAGGGCTCTGTATTTCTAAACTCAGTCTTGACATTAGTCTTGTTATTCTATCTCCTCATCCAGAAAGACAGAAAAAAATGCCTAAGGGCTGGGCAGGCATCAAAGACGCTTCTTCTCTCTGGTGTGGTGGGTGAGAAAGCGGCAGCATAAGGACAGAAGGAAGCTTCCCTCTCATTGACTCGGGCTGATAGGATGGAATCAGACACTGGGATTAGGTGCTCTTTTGTTCAGTGCCACTTCCCACCACAGGATTGTAAGCAAGGAGGAGACGTTCGCAGGGCTGCAGCAACAGCATCCTCCCCCCTGACCCAGGGGGTCAGAGCAGATTGAGAGGCAGGGGCCCGCACTGGCTCCAGGGCCGTGGTGGAAGGAGAGAAGATAGGAGAGGAGCTGGAAGAGAAACTAGAGAGGTGTTTGGAGAAAACTGGAAGGGAGGCAGGAGAGGAGGTAGTGGGAGTGGGAGCTTGTAATATAAGCAGGAAGGACATACTGTGGAAAAGACTAAAAAGAAGGGAGCGGAGATAAATAGGATGAATGAGAAGAGCTACAGGACACAGATAAGGAGACAAGAGAGAAGACAAAAAGAGGAGATAGAAGAGGAGCCATGACACGAGACCAAGGCCAAAATACACAGGATGTTGTGTTTAGGGTCAGCTCACCGCCGCCTGGTTGCTGCTGCACAAGTCTCTAATACCAACTCTCTGTTGACACTCAATAGCAATGCCTTGCCTACAGAGTCCTTTGTCACTCCATTTGCTGACTGGAGTGGCTTTTTTAAAGAGAGAATGCCCCTGTATCTCCCTCTGCCCCCAGGACATACTAGCAGCTCAGTGGCTTTGTTATTTAAACCCTCTGCGTTTTTGTTTCTCTCCTCCGACACACTGCTGATTTTCCTGTCCCAAACACACATTGACAAATAGATACCGGGGGAGTCAAACACAGGGTAAACAATTCTGAAGGTTGTTTGACACGTTAAATAAAAAGCGCCATTTATTTTTATATGTCAAAAACGTACCTTGACATCAGGGAAGAAGGTTTTCAGCACGTTGGAGCTGGGGTAGCGGGTGTAGAAGAACATCAGCTTTGCCTTCTTCAGATGGCTCGGGGTGAGGCCCTCCTGGATGTTCACATTTACGTTAAGGCAGAAAAACTGACAATTAAATATAACGCACAGCATACAGTCCTGTGCAAAGTGATAGTAGACCAGAGTATTGTGTTGCCTCAATCTTCAGCTAAATTGAATTTCACTAAAGAACAGCTCGGCATTAACCAGGGAGTCAATAATGCCCCTAACATGTGCTTATTGGCAAAACAGAATTACGAATTAGATTAGGGATTTTTAATTAGAGAGCGAAGCACTTCATGCCTGGCAGTTAAGGCAGCTTGTTTTGAAATGTTTTGAAAAAGGAGCTGACTTTCTGATATAATTAAGTTGATTTAAAGACGACATATGTTGCTGTATATTTTTTCTTTGAAGAAAACCCCTGCAAAAAATGGGAAATCTGGTAAAATGTTACAAAAAAGTAAAAAGTTACGGATATATTTTAAATAGTTTCTTGGGATATGTGGTATATTTAAAATCATTTTAAAGGTGTAAAATGTGTTTCAACATATATCACAAATATCCTTTATTGCAAATATTAATACATTCAGTACCTTCTCAAGTTTTCCCCCTATGGCAATGAAGACGCTCAGGAGCATTTCCTCTGTAGTCCACCACCACTCCTTAGGTCATAATAATTCCTTATCAGGTCACCACGCCATACATTTTATTAGGGAACCCTACCTTTGAAATAAGGAAGTTGGAATGAAAGATTTATGTGGTATTGTTCAAAGAGAAGCAGAGCTTTTTGCACTGCAAAGATAAAGCGAATCCTGAGAGGCACCACATAATATTCCTTTCTAATGCCTTGCGACACGAGAATCAACAAAACTGTTCACTTCTGTGACTATTTAAGGATAGATTTTTTAGGATCAATTACTTTATAATGAGCGATAGCAAAGAAATGATTTAAATTAAACAAAGAATGATGAAATGTAGATATTATTCTAATCATATTGATTGTGGATGTCAGCAACCACAAAATTAAAAAAAAAAAAAAAAAATGGTATTTTAGTTTCCAAAGACATGCCCTGAATAGAACAACTTGTCCCAAGATGATTTTCTTTGAGTTCCAATGAGGCAAAAATACTGTTATCTTGCACTCTATTTCAATCATGTACATTCAGACAAAGGTATCCAACAACAAATGCTCAAGACAAGAGCTCAAGTGTTATGGTTGGGAGGCACTTTTGATTTCCACCAGCACTCAGATGTGACCTTTTAGATGCACCCCTATCACTCTGATGATGGAGAAATAGATCCTGCACCTTTTCAAGTCTGAAAAAACGACGCTTCCTGAAACAGAAACTGATGCTTTCTCTGCCTTTGAAAAATTGGCTTTTGTTCCTGGCAATTCTTATCAAAGCCTTGTATTCCTTTTTATTTGTCTTTTTCTAAACTTAAAGTCATTACTCGGCTCAGATTAAAGAAGACGCTATAATTTTCTATGGGGTTAGCGAGATCAAAGAAAAAATTCTCCTTGAAGTTTGTTACTGGAACTGCCCACGCTGCAATGAACCTCAACCAGCCATTGTTCACATGGAAGAGCTGAAATATAGAGAGTTTGTATAAAATAAAAAGGTAAATACAGTATATATGAGATATTATCAAACATACCCTGCTGTGATGGGAATAGTACATAATAGTATCATCATCAACATCAAGGTTTTCATTGCAAATTTTGTTTTTTTTTAAAGTTTTTTTTAAGTCTTGTGTAAAGAAATGTATAATAAAATGTAGTTCTTCTATAATAGCTGTTTTGTATTTACGAAGTTAAGTCACAGTTTTTACTGCACTTTCAACCTACCCATGTCAAAAACAAACATCTGACTATTGTCTATATTTTTATCATCATTATTAAACAATATAGTTTTTTTTATCCTGCATCAAGAAAAGGCAAAAAGCAAAGCCGCACTGGCTCAAAGTATTTCTTTTGAGTGAAAGGATATGTTGAGTGACATGTAGGGGTTTCGTTCAGCCATGCTCTGCAGTTCACTGCACTCGATCTTGACATGAGGGAGACACAGATTGTCGACGGTCACTGCCCCCAGGGCGGAGGGACGAGGGTGGTGGCCGAGGTGGCTGGATGTCACCTTGGACCTCATGGTGATGGTGTCCCAGGGCAGATCCACTGAGTCTGGGGAGGTCCTGTCCATTGAAGGGGGCATGCAAGGGAGACCCCCAAAGTTGGAATGGGGCCCATACTTAAGAAGATGCTCCAGGATCTGGCTGTCATGCAGAGGGGTGCTGTAATTGAACTGAAATGGTGTCTGGTGCACAGGATAGGGCCTCTTCACTGACGGGGTGACTGAGCTCAAAGGGGTCACTGCTGGCTTGCGGACCACCAGTGACAGCGCCTCTGTCTGGTCCTGTGGGCTTTGAGCCTCGGAGCTTTCGTAATACTCCAAAGAGCGGGGTTTCACTAGAGCCTGGGGCTGTTCCTGGGTGGAGCTGGCCTGCTGGCTCTTCCTGTCCTCACCCACGCTGATCTGCATCTCTGGAGATGAGCACATGCGCTGCTGAGGGGACATGTCCAGCCCTGTGGAGGACACCTTCTTGAACACCCTGTCCACACAGTCATTCACAGCCCTGGAGAGCTCCTGCTTCAGGGTTTCCTGTAGGTTCTGACTCTCCCTTTGGTGTACCAGATAACCAACTACTTTCATTCGGTCCTTACACTCTGCACTCACTCTGCTATTCTTCCGCTCAAAATCATCTTCACTGCTTATGTAGCGTGACTCTGTGCTTTCTCCCAGGGTGTCATGCTCAACAGCGACTTCTGTGTTGTTGTGTTCAGGGTCTTCCTGGTTGTAAACTTGAAAGAACTTTTCCTGCAGCTGACGCAGGAGCCTTTGCATGCTGTGGAGCTGCTCTTTCAGCTTGTGACACTCCTCGTCCTTGGTGTTGCAGTTATCACTGCTGCTGCTTCCAGGTCTTCTGTTTGCCGGTCCTCCAACACTGTGTTCCTGATGCTGAGGTAGCCTCTGTTTACGTTTGTTCTCCCTGTATGCTTCTCTGGCGTCTCTGGCATCTGTGTCAGACCTCTCACTGCCTCCATGCTGCCTGCCGCTGGGAGAGCCTGCCATGACCCTGATAATGTTCTCCACTCTGGCCCTCTTGGCCTGCACATGGTCAGTCATGGGATGCTCCCCCTCCGGGCTGGCTCCTGTAGAAACGTGAGCACTGGGAGAGGCAGGTTCCACCATGCTGTCCTTTGAGGAGACGCTGCTTCGGTCCTCCTGGCCGGAGTCAGCGGCAGTGGAGCTGGAAAGGTAGAAATGGCTTTCATCTAGTGCCCTCTTGTTGTGGATTGTCTTGCGGAGGAGTTGAGAGATGATGGATCCGTTGGAGTATGAGGCCAGAGGCTCGTCATACATGTTTCTGTGGAAGCATGGCAACATGACATCAGGTTTGTCGTCCTCTAGGCAGCCTTCACTGGAGTTGTGCATGTTCTGGTCGGGAAGACTGAGGTTCATGCTCACTGAGAAAACTGTTTAGGGCTTCGGCTACACTCGTGGCATAAATAGAGTTATGTCAAATGCAAGAATCTGAAATGACAGAAAAATGGTTAAGATAATAATAATGAAGAAAACACATTTAAATTGTGTAACGCTTAATTGTTTTTAAACCATAGATGTTTCTTTTTTTATATTATTGTCTCTTACATTTTAAAGTGAAAAAGATGTTTTTTGTGTCTTTGTCTGTGGCATTCAAATAAACAGTTGTGAAAATAGCATGTAAAGTCTCGTTATGCTTTGTGTAGATAGCAAAGTATATGATTACATTAATCTAATAGATACAAATAAAATGACTACATTCACAAGCAAAGGGATAATTACTGTTACATATGATAGAAAATCAAAGAACCCTACATTATTTGCAAGACCCTCAGATCTGTAAAAAAAAAACAAAAAAGAAAGAAAAAAAATAGAAAAGAAATCCTTGATCCTTACACAATAAGGGAATGCATTCTTTTGTATCATTTCATCTTGGGGTTGTAATAATGGTAAACACAAAGACATAAAACATAAAAAGGACAATTGTGATGCACCCATGAAAGGTAAATTTCAGCTTATTAAAGCCACAGACCACGCACCAGAAAGGGCTCTGCCTATACATTATTTGCAAGAGAAAATATCATGAAAACCTCCTTATTTTTTTCATCTTAAGGAATGATCAAGAGATTATCTGGAGTGCTAAGAATAAAAAGCTCAATTGCCTGATTCTGTGGTCATGGCTTCATCCCTTTTAAGTGTTTATTTTAAAATATTTTCTGTGCTGTAACACAAAATATATTAACACAACAAGCTGCAAGTGCATTATTAAACTAATTAAAAATACTTCTGTATATACAAATGGAACGGATGAACTTTTCTACTTTACATTTCTACATTAGACAATAGTAATCAGTTTCTGTTTCTATTTCTTACTTTTAATATAATTAAACATTCTATCAGAAAGACCAAGCTGCTTCAGGAGAACACGTAAAAACAAGTAGACTGGCTTATCCCACAAAGCAAAGTTTGAGATAATTGAATACTCCTATAATTTTATAAGTCATTTCAATGTTGTGTAAATTTCTTGCTATATAGCTGGCTGTAGACCTACTGTTTGTGGATAAATGGTGAATTACCTGATGCCCAATGCATGAAGAAGAACATAAAATTTAAAGATCAAATTAAATTTTAAAAATTGAAACTCATTTTTATCTGAAACTATATCATGTGAAGGTGTAGAGTGGTTTGTCTAATTTTGTCCTATAAAAAATAAGCTATACATTATACCAATAAGCAAACCAAATATTTTTACGTTATAAAACCTGAAACATTCATTTAACAGTCAATAAACACGTGGTAACTCAATTAAATACTCACCAAACATGTGATTATAGTTGCCAGCTGTACTGCAAAAGCTTACGTGCAAATCTCTCACATGATAAAACCACTAAACTGAAGTGATGAGTTCTGAGGCGAGGTGAGCTGCAGGCATGCACTTTGTCACACTCACATGGGGTTGCAGTTTAACCACGGTTCACAGAGACAGAGCGAGCGGCAGTGATGGGACCTTACCTGTTGCGCTGCGACGTGCTGCCGAGCTGATGGCCTGCGCAGACTGTGAGTTGGACAGTTGGAGTGCAAGAGAGTCGATGCATCAAACGGAGCTGGGGCGTGGCCATGTGAAAGCATGAAAGCATGAAAGAGGTGGTCACCCATCGCCCACATAATGTCAAGAGGAGAAAAGTATTTGTAAGGTGTTAGTGTAGTGTGTTAGTCTAACCAAAGTAGTTGGAAGGTGGGCTTCAACACGGATGGACTGAAGAATACTGGCTGAGGCAATATGCATTAATATTCATCTATAACTGGAAAACAAGAACTCGGTCAGCATACATGATGTACACTAGTCTATTGGTGGCCCAGCAGTGAAACAAGATAAAATACAAAGCACGCATGAACACAAAGAAGACAGGAGTGAAAACCGGAGTATACAAGTTAAATAAGTTAAATTATGAATAAAAATATAAAATTAAGAAAAAATCTTATCCTCTGTACTATTTTTAGCACATTTGGATGTAATAGCATACTCAAAGATTAGCTTTGTAAGCTGAAAAAGTCATCTTAACTCTATCACTATTGTATTCTATTGTAGGCCTATTCTATGTTTTTACATTGGTACCTGTACATGTTATCTTATCTCTATTGTATTCTAAGTGGTTATATTGCTGCCTGTAGGCATAATATAATATAATATTATATAATGAAAAAGATTTCCTCTAAGATATCTGTAAAGGTGGTATTTACACTTTATTTGTAGATTATTTCTCAATGGCCAGTAGTTACAGTATTGTGTGTGTGGGGGGGTCAGAGGGGACCACAGTGACGACTCCCCCCTCAACCCCCTCCACGCGCAGCACTTGGTTTATCCCACACTACTTCCTCGGTTATTGCGCGTTCCTATGGCCTATCCTAGCTTGTCGGTGACCAAGAGTTTCCCTTCCGCTGACAGGCTGCTGTCACACAGCCACTATGTTATCCCATTCCCGGTGTCTCACCAGGAACTTTGGTCGTTCCCTCTCTGCCATCCGCCAGGTAGGCAACAAGCAAATTAAATGTTGTCGTTGCCACTCGCGATAGGACTCCTCGCTGTCTTTGGTTGCGGGTAAAGGCGCTGTTCAGCATTAGCATTAGCCAGCTCGCTGCTGTAGGCCACCGACAGGCCGTAACATTGCAAGCCAAGGACAGTATGACACTTTCCTTCACAAGTATTTGCTGCAGTCTGTCTTAAAAGTTTAAAGCAGTGCCCTCTGTGTTGGGTTGCCCTAGCGTTTTGACATGAATGTTAAAGGTGTTTGACCTAAGCAGAAAGTATCTGGTCCATGTTCATGTACAGTTAACGCAAACTTGGCCAGTAATATGTGTTTAGCTAGCAAGAACATGCTAGCCATACAAAGCTACGGGTAGGTTAGCTAGGCGCTTTTAGCTGTCATGCTGAGGTCATATTGTGATTTATGACAGAAAACAACGTCCAGTTTCCCTAACTTAATGGAAGTATTAAGTGAATGTTGTTGTTTTTTTATGTAGAGTGTAACTTCCTGTAGCTGCATTAGAAGCAAAGTCAAATGTCAATGAAGTTAGTTAGTGTCTGAGTTAATTGTCAGCTTGTCAGTAAGATTAGCAGTAGATCATTAAGCTTTTATGCAGCTGCTCAAATATATATATATCTATATCTATATCTATTATGCATTTACTGGTTTAGCTATCACGCAAAACCGCACAAGCCACCTGTTAGCCAGATAATTTTATTGATTATGTCAAAGGTAGAAGTGACCTTTCATCGACAGCACTGACTTCTCTACCTGTTGTTGACTCCATTGCCATTTATGTACAGTTCCAACTACTATGGATTGTCCCTGTTAGACATAGTTATTTACTTTGATGTCATGGTTAATTTATGAGTGTATAATTTTTATGCTTGTGAAACATTGAAGAGTTGTTATTCTGTACAATACTGCACATGTCAAAAGTTGCAGACGTTTTTTAATGCTTGACTGTACCTTTTCACAGGGGAACAATGTGTTTGCTCGTCAGGCCACGGCAGGTATGTGTGCTTACTGTTCAAGCATGAAGCCTTAAATCTCAATCCTTGCTTTGGCATAGTACTGCTGCAAGAAGTTATTAAGACTTCGCTCTTGTCCATTTTCCTACAGCTCTATCCGTTAACCATTCTATCACCTTCAACAACAATGTGTAAGTGCACTAACTCATAAAAACACTGAACTATTTAAAGAGACAATGAACTTTACTGTCAGAATTTAAGTACACCATTAACACTGTAGATCTGATGAATGAGTTGTTTGTCTTCAGTCTAAAGCCCCTGAGTTGTGGCTCACAAAGTGTCATAACTTTGCCACCCGTGCACTGTCATGAACCTATTTTCCAATTATCAGGATCTCTGTCTGTCAGTCAGCAATTGTCTCCAATTCAAATGATATAGCATGTGCCATTCCATACACAGACACTCACTCTTAAAAATTAAATCTGTTTTTGGTGATTTTTATGACTTGTCTGATTATATTTTATGTTTTCATCAGAAAATCTGATCCCCGGTCCAGCGTCTTTCAAATACAGTACTTCAGGACGTCTGTAGCCTACAGTATGTTTGAGCCTGCATGCCTTTCGTTACTACACTTCTACACATCTGAATATGAAGCACAACCACTGATGTGAGGAGTGACAAAATGCATTTCCTCTCACTTGTCTTTGTTCTCCAGGAGATGAAGTTATCACAGTTAAGACCCCTGCGTTTGCAGAATCTGTCACAGAGGGGGACGTGAGGTGGGAGAAAGGTAACTCTTTTACTAATGAACATATGATAGTTACTTATGATACAGACACCAGCCAAATCAAAACCAAACTAAACAAAAGGTAGTCAATGTACTCAGATGTTAAAACAGTTTTCCTCTTACAGCTGTTGGAGACACAGTCTCGGAGGATGAGGTGGTGTGTGAAATTGAGACTGATAAGGTAAAACTTCCCTATGTTTGTGATTGCTGGCAAATGTTGGGCTTTGCCTATGAAAATGAAAATGAAAACCTTCAGAGTGTGTGGCACAACATGAATGAAAGAATAGGGCAGGTTGTTTTTTCCCCCCAAAATAGCATTCCACTTTACCTTTAAAAATAAAAAGTTTGTTGGTGCTGACTGGTGTGAGAGTTTAAAAAAAAAAAAAAAGGGCAAATCATTACTGAAGTGTCTTTTTCAAACTTTTTTTTTCCAATAATGGCTTATAAAACTAACAAAAACATTGAACTTGTGACGATAGTTAATTTTACCGTTAAATGAATGCATGCATTCCTAGTTTGACATCATCCAAATCCCAACGTATATGTTATTTAGAAAATATCCTAGAACTTTTTACTTTTCTGTTTTTAAACTTGTGATTACTTTGATGTTTTTATTCTGTTCCCTGCTATTAGACATCAGTGCAGGTTCCCTCTCCTGCTGCTGGAGTGATCGAGGAGCTTTTGGTCCCTGATGGAGGGAAGGTCGAGGGAGGAACTCTGCTCTTTAAGCTTCGAAAAGGAGGTCTTAAATATTGTATTTTTATTGACAAATGTACAAAAAATAGCATTATTAGGTCAGGATAATACTCTGTATAAGTCAGTTATATCCTAACCAGGGATAGACGCTAATATTTTTAAGCACTGGCCCCACAGATATTCGAATATTCGTTTTGCCCCGTCCATGCCTCTGTCGCTTGCTTCCTCACGCTGATAGAATGTTGAACTAAAAGGTGCGAAGGAATCGGGATTTTTGTGGAATTGTAACGTTGCTTTGGCGAAGACTTGCAGTATGGGGATAAAATTTGGTGGCCACAGGGGGCCACATGCATGGAGTATCTGGTGGCCACAAAGTAACTTTTTGTGGCCATGGGCCATAGGGCCATGGTTAATGTCAAACCCTGCTAATTGTTCACCTCTATGTCTTTAGCTGGTGCTCCCAAAGCTGCAGAAGCTCCAAAAGCCGAGGCCCCGGCCGCTGCAGCCCCCCCACCACCTTCTGCTGCTCCTCCTCCCCCCTCAGCTGTGGGCCCCATTCCCACCACTATGCCCCCTGTGCCACCTGTGCCAGCACATGCTATGGACACCAAACCAGGTTAGTTGTAATGAGACAGACGGTCTGTGTCATGTGAGAACTGTTTTGCTTGACATCTGTGCTCTTGACCTCTAGCTTACATGATTAATCATTGTTTGGCTTTCTGTATGTAGTAGCTTTCACCAGTTCCACTAAACTGATGTCTCGAGATACTAACTGCTTCTTTATACCTTTCTCATAGTTTCAGCCATCAAGCCCACTGCGGCTCCAGCTGCACCAGCGGCTCAAGCAGAGGGAGGGGCCAAAGGAGCCAGGACAGAGAGCAGGGTAAAGAGCCAAAATGACCTTAAAAATATTTAGGAGTATCTGATGCCTTTTAGATTTGTTTAATGGTCTAGTAAAGTTGAGTCGGGACCTGTTTACTGAGTTGAATAATTCGGATAATTCTTGTTTTTTGATTCAGGTTAAGATGAACCGCATGAGACTGAGAATTGCCCAGAGACTGAAGGAAGCCCAAAACACCTGCGCTATGTTGACTACGTTTAATGAGGTCGACATGAGGTAGGAAATTCTATATTAGTTGACCTACATTATTGAGCCCTCAATGTTATTTTAGAAAATAAATGTGAAATGTGCTCTGCTACGTTAACACACATAAATAAAAGCCATTGAGGGGGAAAAGACTTTATAGAGTGTAGGAATCCAAATCTGTTTAAATATTTGTAAACATGTTTGTAAGTGTGCATTTGTAATGCAGTACATATACAGCTTACATACTGTATATCTGTGTTAAAAGCCAAAACAACACCTGCACAAATGGTTATAGATTGGAATCTGCGCGATAGGAAAAGCTTTTTGAAACCTGATATCCTCTTAAACACTGGAATGTAAATATTTGGTCGTAATGCCATCTAAAACGAAGATAAGAATTGTTAAAACAGGTTTTATTAATTTACAAGGAAATGTTATTGTCTGCACTTTCCCCCTTGTGCTGAAGAGGACACTTTGAGGATTTCTTTTCCCCGCAAATGTGTGGTGTCAGCTTTCGGCTATTCAGGGTTTTCTATGTATCCTAATTAGATTGACATTGACGGTCTGGAGGAAGACTTCCCAGGCTAGGGCTCATCTGGAGCCGAAGGAGCTAGTCAGAGCAGGAGGCTGGAGCATCTGTAGGGGCCCACAGAGACCTGCGCTCTGAGTGGACGAGCTGCCTCAACCGATATGGGCTTTTATGACAGCCCAATAAGATTTACAGGCTCTAGAAAGTGAAGATTTTTATCGCTTCTTCTCTCCTTTCTCGGAGAGTCTGTGTCTTGGGAGGGGCTAATGATGTTAGCGGAGAAACCCTAGAGCTTCAACAGGGTTAGAGACAGGAAAACAAACAATTAAAAAGAGAGATACAAGAGAAAAATGAGCAATGGTGAAACGATTAGCAGGCCAGTTTCAATAGCTTTAATTCACCACGATCTGTAACAGCATTCTTTTTTAATCATGAAAAGGCTTTTTTTTGTCCCCTTGAAAATGATGTTAGATTTGTGACCTGTATCTTTCATACCAGTTAAAATATTTGTTTATAATGTTTACTATTTTCATGAGGTTTCTTGTATCTGTTTCTAGTCTAGTTTCTAGTCTATCATAGAGTTTAGTATACCTTAAGGCTCCTATTTAAATGTGTGACCCTTTCAAGCAAAAGCCATGGATTGTCTTATTTTAGCTAATAAATAGCAGTTTTTTAATTAACCTCATTTATAAATTGCTGCTCTGTTTGTTGTACATACAGTGGCAAAGCAGTAACCTGTCCAGTTCATTGAAAATGATTTTAATAACGTATGAAAAAACAGTTAATCTGTCTGAAGCTACAGTCAGCTCATCAGTTCTAAGAAGCGCACATTATTGGCCTCAAATTTCAGTGATATAGAGTCACATATGACAGACATCTTCAACATAAAATTAATGTTTGTTGTTTTTAATAATTCTTTAAAAAATGACTATAGCAAGCACCTCTGTACTTTCTGTGTTTTGTATGAATGTATTCAAATATCTAAATCTTGCTAGTCTTTTAGGCCCACTGATTTTTGTTTTCTCTTAGAATTTCCTCCTTTATTTTCACAGCTGCCATTAAATCCAGCATCCTGTAGGCTTCAGTAGCCTTAATGCCTAATTGATAGTTGATCTGTCATCCATTTTTGTTTTATATTTCCTTGCAGCAACATCACAGAGCTGAGGAAGACTTACAAAGATGCCTTCCTGAAAAAGCACAACATGAAGTTGGGCTTCATGTCTGCGTTTGTGAAGGCTGCTGCCTACACTCTGGCTGACCAACCTGCTGTCAATGCTGGTATGGATTTAACTTTAAAAGGCTGAGAAACCTCATTTTGTGGTGTCAGTTTGACTGTGCCTATACAGATTGGTATCAAGTCGCTGCAAGTGTGTCTAGTGAAGAAAACGTTTTAAGTTTCAGTATATTCATTGCGAAACCTCAAAACCAACATTAACTTATTTACTGCCTTTAGACCACCCTGACCTATTTAAATAGACCACAATGAAGCAGGGGTGGTCTAAATTTCTGGCTTTTAGAAATCTAAAATAATCTGTGGGTTTTACCTTCCACGGCTTTTTACTTGCACGTAACAGAAAATGGCACACGTGAAAAGGAAATTAATCTTGGTGGCAAATGTAGTGATGATTTACAGTTTTAATCAGTATACATATTTTTTCCTGTGTACATTTATGCTTTCTTTGTGTTTTTCAGTAATTGATGACACAACCAAAGAGATTGTGTACAGGGACTACGTCGACATTAGTGTGGCTGTGGCCACGCCAAAAGTAAGACGAGTGCATTATATTGTAATGCTAAGTGTTAAGTGCTTGATAGCCCACTTGTCTGTCTCTAATGTGAAGGGCAGAAAATTCAGTAATATGACTTCTCTCTCAGGGTCTGGTGGTTCCTGTAATCCGAAACGTAGAGGGAATGAATTTTGCTGATATTGAGAAGGCCATCAACTTGTTGGGAGAAAAGGTAATGTTTTACATTACATATTATGACACATTTGAAGTCATGTGTTTGTCGTAGTTGTTCATTCTTTGTTTTATATACACTTGTTGTGAAAGGTTCTAAACTTGAGATTTCCTCATTATGTGAGTGAAAGTAATTGTGGTTGTGTGTTTGTAGGCCCGTAAGAATGAGCTGGCTGTTGAGGACATGGACGGAGGAACCTTCACCATCAGCAATGGTGGCGTGTTTGGATCCATGTTCGGCACGCCTATAATCAATCCACCGCAGTCTGCTATTTTAGGCATGCATGGCATCTTTGACAGGCCTGTTGCAGTTGGTGGCAAGGTTTGTTTCCTCATTGTTAAACATGCAGATACATAATTCTGTAGAAAAATAAGACGACATATTTAGCAACAGAATGGTCACATATGGAAAATGTAGATCAAAGAATAATGGAATTGATAAATTTGCTGTTTTTGACAAAAACACTAGTGATTAGATTACTACATACTTGACAAAGAGAGAACCACTATTGAATAAGAATGGGCTTGGTTTGATCTCCATTATACATTACTGCTCTGTTTGCCAATTAAGTATTCACTGATGTGAGTATTTCTAGGCTTACATGCATTGACTCCTATGTCATTCATAAGCCACAGCCAGTGACAGTCAGCAGTTTTCTAAAATTAGTTTGATCCTTGTTCTTTACTTGCTGACAATTCTGTGCCCACTAACAAGTTTTATTCATGGAAACATTCATTTTATTTTTCAAATCAAGCGAAACTTTAATAAAAAAAATGTATCAACTCACTTATGCCTTTATTGTCTTTTGCACCAATTCTGTTTAGTGTGTTTTGAATTTGATCTCAGCAATTTTCTCTCCTCTAGGTTGAGATCCGTCCCATGATGTATGTTGCCCTGACGTACGACCATCGTCTGATTGATGGAAGAGAGGCCGTCACTTTCCTGCGCAAGATCAAGTCAGTGGTGGAGGACCCCAGGGTGCTGCTCCTTGACATGTGAACTCCAGGCCCAACCAAACAAACCACCCTACACAGACGGTGGCTGTACTCACCTGATGAATATTACTGTAACTGCAGTTGATGTATTGTTGTATTGGTTAACTAGAAAAAAAGGATTTTTGGGAAACAGTTGGGTCGTGCAATGGACATGTGTAAGGCTGACAGTGGGAAAATGTTTGGTGCTTTGGTGGAGAAATGTCAGGGTCTGGGCTTTCTGTGGTGCTGGTCTCTAGATCAAAAAAATGGACATTCTATAACTCATGCACCATATGCCATTTTCTACATACAACTGAAACATTTTCAACTTATTGTAAGATGAATGGCAAAGATGGATATAAACTGCATTGTATAATTTAATTATTTTGGTTGAGAGAAGAACAATTAGCACAATTGGGCCCAGAAACCAAGAAACACTATGTTCTAAAATGTCCAAAGTGAAGAAATCCTCTTTATGCTGTGTAAAAGAGTATTTAAGAAAAAGTTTTAAACAATAAAAGCTACATTACTCGACTGTA
This sequence comes from Maccullochella peelii, assembly GCA_002120245.1. Classification (NCBI taxonomy): domain Eukaryota; kingdom Metazoa; phylum Chordata; class Actinopteri; order Centrarchiformes; family Percichthyidae; genus Maccullochella; species Maccullochella peelii. Next base: position 34,700 of record LKNJ01000380.1, on the reverse strand, counting down.
GTTTTTGTCTTGGATATTTTTTGTGCTTTCATGTTGATAGTCTAGGTATCTAAATTTCCAGGACTAGACCCAGGGTATAGATGGCTTGATAGGTTGTTCATCCACATGTAATGCACAGATGGGTAACGGATTCAAATAAAGAAAAACAAAGTTCGTAACTAAGTCTTGTGTATTAGTGATGTTAACTGCATATCATGCAGTACACCTGAATGGAAGCATTTACTATGTTTCCCGTTCATTGATTCTGGATTTTCCTTTAACATCTTACCTGTCTGTATGTGAGTGGGTTGGAATATTGGATGATATCTAATAAGTTGCAAAGGTCTTACTAAAAGCCTTAACATTTCATGTTAGGGTTATCTCCTAAAGCTTTGGCCAAAGAGCAGAGACTAATATGTGATGTCCTAAGAAGAAAAGTCTTGTCTCAATCAACTGGACTGAGCCTTGTGACTCAGTATATATTGCCAACAACTGGAAAAAAAGAGAGGAACTACAAAATGTATCCATATCCCCACAAAACTAACTTCTCTTTTAGTGGAGTATTCAGTGATCTGCTTTTAATGAGATGTGCTTGATGCTGGCTGTCCAAAGATCTTGAATAATTTTAGTTGTGTATTTATATCTCCTAACCTTACAGCTACAGTGATAAACCAAAAATGGTCTTTGAACATTAGCCTATTGATCAATTAGAACACATAGAACACAACAAAGGCTTCAACAGTGAATAGAAGGGATAGAGAAGAGGTAACAACTGATTGCCTAATGTCTTGTTCTACACTATTTGATGGCAGACAATCCAAACATTTAATTGTCAGAGCATCTCAGAAGTTAAAATAATAAATCCATATGTTTCATGTTTTGGAAGGAACACGGTTCACCAGTTTTGCTCATGTTTCAGTTTTTATTACGTCATTTGTCTTTGGGAAGCACAAATTGCAAAGGAATCCAGAATCTGGTGCTGCATCCATTTTGGCTGCACGAGGATGCTTGGATTCAGCTGAGTGTTCAACTTCCATTCCAGTGCAAGACAGAGTGATCAGAGGAGCAGCAGCTGCACCTGCTAGCAGCTCAGAGCTTTCCAGGAGACACCACTGAAGAAGGGATGACACTTGATGTCACTCACGCCTCCACCTCCAGAACCCAAGCGATAGCCAGCGTCAAACTGAAGCAGCTGTGGAGCAGCAGAATAGAGAGTAGAGATATTTATAGAATATAGTAGTAGAAGTAGAATATTAAGAACAGAAGCCTTGTGGGTGTTTGAAGCCTCAAATCTTACCTCAGTGAGCAGAGATGCAGCGGCAGTACTCAGGTGGTCGGGAATGAGCAGCTGGGTGTGGGAGTGGATTCCTGCTGGATGGAGCTGCCACAGTGGCTGGAGGCACAGCGAACAGAGTGTGTGAGAAGCCCTGACCCAATGTCACAGTTTGCAGGAATGGTACAAAATGACAGAGTTGCAGACTTTACTCTGTAAGACTGAACATGCTTATAGAGTCTTTGCTTACCATTCCTGTTAGGAGTTCAAACAACAAAGCCCCAAGACTCCACCAATCACAAGCCTCTGTAACCCAGGACACGCCACCAATTTCTGTCAACATACAATGACCTCTTATTCAGAATAAGGTGGACTAACTGAGTCTTGCCACTAGGTGGCAGGTTACACCAAGGAACAACCACTGGTTTCAGCTTACAGTAATGCATATTTTTACCTGGAGCACAGTACATCTGTTCCATGGCTTTGGAGCAAATCTCTGACTGAACCTCACTCCACTGGCCGAAAAATGTCAAACACACCTTTCCTGTAAAAACATTATATCTGATCAAAATCCAAAGTATTGCAGTTTTCCACATGCAGTATTTTAAATGTATTTGATGAACTCACCGTTGCTGGTGAGCAGAACATTTCTAGGGTTGAGGTCCCGACACAGGATGCCTTGCTGATGCAGACTCTCCAGGGCCAGCAGGATCTGAGCCCCCCAGACACGCACCTCTGCCTCGGGAAGCCCCCAGCAGGTCTGCATGGCCTTATCTGTAGGCCCGGAGGACTTGACAGGGAACCGAGGCAGGTGGCACCAGCCATCCACCTCTATGATCTGGTCTTCCCCCTGGCCCTCCGATCCTTCTGATTTAAGGAAAGCATCCATGTTTTCTCTCCTCCTGTGGGGTGGGGTTCCAGGAGGGCCAGAGGAGAACCAGCTCACAAATGGTCGCTCTTTTGCAGGTGCCACCTTCTCTCTAGGACTCAATTCGCAGGCCTCCTCTACACCCTCTCTTGTCTCACTGGAACCTGTTTCCCCTTTGTACTTCACCCCTGAGAGGTCCAGGGGGACCCCTGAAAATGTCCCCTGTTTTCCTGCAATGCTGTGGCAGAGGGAAGCGGGGGAAGGCCAGGAGCTTTCTGAGGTGATCCTTGAGTCTGTGTGGTCAGAAAATACTGCTCTGTCTGTGCTCCTGATGACTACCATTCCATTTCTTTCCTCTGTGGTGGGACTGCTGCCATCCTGCTTTGAGTCTGTAACTATATCTGAAGAGTTATCATTCAAAACAGATCCTTGGTGAGAACCATTGGTATCCCATGATGCCCTGCCACGGATCTGGGTTTGGCAATGGAGAGGAAGATGCAAAATTGCAGGGGAGGAACTCATACCATTATTTTCACTGTGTGGTGATCCTGCTTTTATAAATGAGGTCTGATTTGTATGAGGCGCAGTTTGTACTAGCGTGCTATGTGAATGACTGTCAGTCACTGCATAGGGGTTTATTTTCTCACAGTTATGTACTGGATTGGCAGCTTTCCAAGCCACTTCAAACTCAGAGCTGCACTCTGTCAGTCCCATTCCAGCTTCCTTTTTACGGAGTTCTGACATGACACCGAGAGCTTGACTGACGCGAGCGCAAGAGAGAGGAAGAGCAGGGTGTTCCTGAGTTTCACTGGAGTGCAAACACAAACTAGGAGCTGGTGGATGGATGCGGGTGTTGACCTGTGTCCTCGTCGGGCCCGAATGCAGAGTTAGCCGATCAAGCTTGGTATAAAATGATGCTGCGGAGCGTGTGTTCTGCAGGCAACCCGTCTCCTCGATGTAGGAGTGAGTCCCACAGCTCTCCAGCCGCTGCTGAGTCTCATCCCATGAAGTGGGGAAGTCCGTATCTGGGCTCTCATCAATTAATTTCTCTGGAATCACTCCTGTGCTCCCTCTGCTGTTGTGCTGGTAGTCTGTGCTGATTGTGGGTGAGGTGTAGCTGGTCTTCAGCTTGATGCTGTGCTGGCCAGAAGTGAGGCATTCTGGGTGTTCCTTGGCCTTCTCGTTCCTCAGCTTGTGCAGCTTGGAGAAGAGCCTCCCACCTAGGACGATAGGGGACGAAACACTAGATCAGACATAGGAGCAATGATGCTATTCATTGTTGCTAATGCTACAGTGCAACAGTGCATGTTGGTTAAATACTCATTATGGAAAAAAAGACCTCAAAGTGCACTTCTTATAAATGTCAAAAGCCATCCAACACTGTCCCAGAAGCACTGAGAACAGATCAGTTGTGTTTCAGCTCACCTTTGACATGCTCAAGATGCAGGTACACAGCATCCTCACTGACATAATATCTTAGCAGCTTAACCATGTATGGCACCCCCTGAGGAATGATGGTAGGCTGGTCCCTGCTCTCCCAGCTCGACTTAACCAGACTCTGCAAGGACACAAACACATCATGGCTGACCTTTTTAGAAAGGGAAAAATGCATGTGTTAATATGGAAAAAATGTGTATTAAAGCAGACATGCTTGGATTGCCCCTTCAGAGATTAGCGCCTGTCTGTTACCATGTCCCTCTGGTCGCTGAAATTTGAAGTGCACTTGCACTGGCTAAAAGGGTGAGAGCTTTCAGGCAGATCAATGCTGGATGATACTCAGGGAGACAGTATGGAGAGAGCTCCCATCGACTGGCCCTGCCACAGAATACAAGGACTGGCTTGCTGCCAGATGGCAACCTGCAAAACATCTCCACTATCAGCCAATGGACCTGTCTTTAAATGTATTATAATATAGTATATAATATAGTAATACTCGCCTTTACAACAAATGTCTCCTTATTGACCATACTTTGAACAATCAGGACCTTTGGAAAGAAAAATAACATCTTCAGGCTATCATAGCAAAGCAGCTAAATGATTACAGTATATTTCACTGTAAACAGCTGCGAGTGCAGTTGATCATTTACATTTTCATCATCTACAACAAGGAGAGTGAAAACACAAAGCCAACACTGATACTGAAACACACAGGTAGTAAGTGTTAGAGTACAAAGAAGTCTGTCTTACCTTATCAGTCACTCCCACCACCTTGCACATCTCCAGGTCCTCCACAGGCGAACTCAAGTGTCTGATTGGACGGAATCTCAGACTGCTGTAACCCTAGTGATGAAGATATTAGCGACAGTACAATGAAGCACATTTCAAGCAAGAAATGCTTTTTTTCCCCACAATATTTGAGATGTGTAAGGCTTTGCGTGAAACAGACAGGCACTAAGTGTTTCATCTAATGTAAGAAGCAAAACAGGAGTTGCTCTTTTATGTTCTTATCAACTTATCCAATACTAAACGTATGTGAAGAACACTAAAAATGCCTCAGCCCTACTCTGAAATTATACAGCAAATGAGTGACACTTTAGTCAACAAGATCTACTTTTTGTAAATGATAGTAAAGGATCATTGTCTTACCCCTAAATGAGAGCTTCCCTTGCCGAGGTTGTCCTGCAGATGTGTTATGAAGATTTCTTCAGCTCTCTTCAGATACTGGGTTGTCTTCCTCTTCACTGCCTCCCGACGATCCTTGTTTGGGTCCACTGTAAAACAGTTAAGCTCTATCAGACACCAATAAAAAAAGAAAAAACCTCTAGCTGTGTGAATAGAATAAATCTAACAGACAAGACGCTGTCCTGACTAAACCTTGGTCATTATCTAAGATAAGCATTGGTAACACACAGCTAACTATTAACACTTTGGGAAAAATGTCTAGTCAGCGAGGAACCTTTGGTTTGTCACTTCCTGTTTTTATTCTGGTCCGCATGTTCCCATCACATGTCTTGTGTGAACACGCCTCTTTAAATTCCCCATTCATAGTATTGCAAAGCTTTAAATACTTGTGTGAAAGACCAAATGTTGTCCACTTACACTGAACCCCATTCAGCAGCAAGTCCACCCCATTCTTATAGTAGCTGAAAGCTGCCTCATAGTCCTCATTGACCTCGCTGTCCAGTGCCATGTGGATCTGCTTGGCCGCCTCCACCAGGTAATCTCTCTTTGCCATCGCTGCCTTGTTTTGGACCCGTCAAGGACCAGATGGGCCTGAGCACAGCATAAAAAGTTAGAAAGGACTAAATTTAGCCATGGCAGATAGTTGAGGTGTGAACAAGCTGCTTCATTAAATCAAAAACAGAAACTGCTGCTGTATGGAAAAGATAACTGTTTAGCTCGAGACTCACCTTTGCTCCCTCGTTTTATCAATAGCCAGACACATCTCTATCTGATGTCACTGGGCTCGGTGTGTGTCTGTCCCCAGTGACTCCAAGGCTCAGGTCTGTGCGGCAGAGCATGATCATCTGAGCCAGCAGAAAAACAAAGAGTTAACCTCCAGACCAGCACAGGAAGTGAGTACAAGCCTGTGCCTACTATTTCTGATGAATGGAAAGAAGCAGAGTTGCAAACAGCCAAGATGACAGGGAGATGACTCAGAGCACTGTGGCACGTACACGTATGCCTCAGGTAAATTACTGAGTCATTTATCCCTACAGGATGGTGGAAACCTAATGATTACACTAGAGAAGGTGTCGACACCCAAATCTTACTATATTATCCCAATATGCTACAAAAACCGTGTTTATATGCATGCTACACTGTAGACACACTGATGTGGTCTAAGACATCAACCCACACACTTATACAAATCACATGAAATGGATTATTTCCAAGGGGCAAATTAATTCTTTGCATACAAGTATTATGCAGTGAATAACAAATGTCTTACCAGTCAGGCTGTGAAGGCTAATGCTGTCTAGAAAACCTCCCATTGATGTAAAATATAACATTTCTTTTCCCTAAATTTGGCTAAAAACTGAAACACAAACATCACACACATACACACCCCATCCTGGTTACAGTCATGGAGGCGACATCATCTAAGGAGTGTTATGAAACACACAAAGCCATCTTCAGTCTCCTCCATCAGCATCCATCACCTTCTCAACATGCACTTCCATAGCCAATGAGTTAGCAATCCACCATAGCAAATAAATGAACAAATAGCACAGAAACCGGTGCACAAGGGCAGATACACACACTGTACCTGATGTGAGGCGAGCATGCCCTGGACCCTCCACCCCAGCAGCATTATCAGCAGCAGCAGCCCGTGTCTTCAGCAGCCTGAACACACATCTCAGGAGCTGGGGCGGAGGAGAGAGCTCAGGCAAGGCTGCCGATTGGCCCGAGCATGATGTCACTTTAGGGTACCATTTCACACAAGGCGCTCACTTCCCCCCTCTCATCCTGACAGATGCTGGCTGATTTAAAGAGACAGTACTGTTTTTGTGTGCACTGACTGAAGGCCATTTTCAACCCTGACTTTTACTTTTAGTGTCGACCATTGACAAATCCCATTTCATAATTGTTCAGTTTATAAAATGATCATGAATTACAGTATTTCTTTGTCTCTCATCCATTGTGCGTGGAGAGGTCACCCTGCACAGAATCCATAATCTGCTGGGTCTTGGTGCTCAGTACCAGATGGAGCCAGGCTCCAACCACAGCACAAAGGAGAGTCGTTCCCCCCTAAGGGAGGGCCGGCTTACAGAGGGGGGTGGAAGCTCCAGTGTGCAGGGGGGGTCTGAGATGTATCAGATGCCGCAGCCTTATCCAAATAGACAGAAAGGGAAGGGTCTGATTTGTCACAGAGGTTTACTTTCACCCATTCTCAAATGTTCATTCAGTCATACTTGATTTGGCACACTTTTACTTAAATTGAAACAAAACAGGACACTCCTTTGAATGCTCAATTTTGATTTTATTCCAGAAACAACGGTTTCTAGTTTCTATGCGTCACACAGATCCCAGAATGTTAGAGAAAGTCAGTAAAGATCATTTATATTAATCACAATACAGCAGATCAAGAACAAGAGGCATCATTCTTTATTAAACCTCACACTATAGGACACATAATAGCCACTGTTGTACATGTAAAGCCTCTGATCAGTGGGATTGTAGTGCAGGTTGACAAATTTCTCCTGGAATTTCTGAAGGGGAATGCTCATGTATTTCTCCTCTCCGGTCTTGGTGTCATATGAGTAATAGATCTCCTCTGTCTTCAGATCTCCTGGCCTGGTGGCATACATAACTCCGCACACCATGAAGGCATTCCCGACTAGAGGCTTGAACGCACTAGTGGTCCATTCATCCTGGATACCAAATGATTTCTCGTCTATCTTAGCAATGACAATTTTACCCTTGGCCTCCTCTGTGGCATACATTACCCACAATCCTTTCTCATCAGCTGAAAAGTCCAGGTACTGGTTTGGTGAATACGTGTAGGTGAATCTTTCGCTTGCTTTTGTGATTTGTCTGTGACTATAAACAGAAGAGGTCAGATTTAATTTGGACATTCTGAATGGGTTGGCAGCCTGGTAATATATAGTGTTACCATGAACAACGTAATTATTACCAGTGCCTTCGTACCCCTGTGGCAAACCATGGTGTGTGAAGGAGGATCTCTGAATGAGTTTGTCGTAATTAGAGTACAAGTAGAATTCATACACAGAGGGACTGTTGTATGCACCGTACCAGTACATTGACTCATAGCTTCGAACAGGTTTGGAGTCTTTTCCCCAGCCCCCATACTGGTATCCTGGGTTCAAATGAGCATTCACTTGGATGATTGTAGGCTTGTTGACGCTCATGATTCCTGTGTGATTGCAGTTGCCTGGGAAGAAAAGAAAAAAAGTTTCAATCACTGTCACATGCAACCCGCTGACCAGCTACTGCAATAAAACAAACAAACAAAAAAAAACAGAAACAAATGGCTGATGGCCTTACCAATATCTGGCTTGATGAAGTCCTGCTCCTTCTGGCACTCCTCCAGTTTCCTCTGCAGCTTAGCGAACTCAATGCGGATCACTTCCAGGTTGCTCTTGTCAAAAGTCTCCAGTTGGTTCACAATGAGGGTCATGTTGTGAATCTGGCACAAATAGACACAGTTACAATATAACCAATAAAATAACAGAAGCAGTGAAGCTGTGTGTCGAACTTATCTTCTTACCTCAGTGTAAAGACTGTCAAGCATGGGCAAGGAGGAGTTGAGAGAGTCTTTGAGCTGAGACACCAGAGCCTCAAACTCTCTGAGCTCAATCCTGAGCAGCTCAAAGTCCAGTTTGATGTAACTGTCAGCACTGGTCTCCAGCATGGCCACTCTCACAGTCAGGTCCTTCAGTTCTCCTAAGAAGATATCCAGTTTACCCCCGTAGTGGACAAGCTACAAGACACACACTCATCAGTTTGTATGATTAGGTATTCTAACATTTTGTTGTTCTCCCAGGTTATGGAGGGGAGATCCACTCTGCTGCATCGACATGCGCAACACCCGGGCGACACGCCGGGCTATGTGGTGCAGTGGTTGTTACTGTGGCCTCACAGCAAGAGGGTTTTGGGTTCCAGTTCTGATTCTGTCCAACCAGCCAAACATGAGCTTCTGAAACCTTTCCACTAGTCACCAAACCCACTGTCAGTTTTTTATTCTGAATTTGTGAACATTGAAAAATAAAAGTGAAAATGAGTTATTGAAAATTAGAAGAGTTGAATTCAGATACTTCATTTAAATGCAAATGAAAAATCAGTGCTAGAAATTCAGTGGCTTTAAAATGTCAAAATCTGGTGAGACAGATTTACTTCCATATTAGACTCACTGATACTAAAGTCACTACTGTATCTCACCTTTTGTATTACTTGTAATACATTTATTGGAGTTCAGATTTTTCTCTGATGACTAAAATCATCTACTCTAAACGTGTCTTTTTTTTTTTTTTTTTTAGCTTTTTCAGCACTTATTCAAAAAATCCAAACAACATGAAAAACATAGAGGATGCTGTTTCATTCTTACTTTATTCATCTGGATCTCCACCTCCAGCCTGAGATCGGTGGTAACTTGCTGCATGTGTTGCACTCGGTCAGCTGGGAAGGTGCTGTCGGGCAGGAACACACTGCAAACACACTCCAGTCCTCCACCAGATGTGGTCACGTTTCCTGACTCCCAGTCCTCCATCGGCTGCAAGCAAACACAGTTATTTTATTTAGATATTTGCACAGAATACTATTTAAAAAGGAATAACAGTCATCTTTCAAACTTACAAGCCAAGCCAGTGCAGGGCTCAGTATGGGAAAGAGTAGCAGCAGAGTCAGAGGCATTGTGTCTCCACAGGTAGGATGTCTGATTGCTGTCTGATGTGATTGATACTCAGATCTGTGGGTTTTACACCTCTTATCAGCCAAGCTAAAGCACGTGACATCATTCCACACTCATAACAATTTTATTAGCATCCTTGAGATCAGTGCAGGTGTGCATATTAAACACACTAGCCTGGGATGACTGCAGTTTTATGATGTTTGAGGTTTTAGTTTATTTAGTCACTGACACAGAGAACACTGTGCGCTCAGTATAAAAAATGAAATAACAGTGAAGTGTTTCAGAATCAGTTTATTTGACAAAGGCACCACTTTGACACATGTAATGCACTATTTTTTATGGGAAATGAGGATGCTTTTCTTCCTGAAGTTTATTCGCACTCTATGATTATGATTTGCCTCCTATGTGACACAAAAATAAGAAGAAGGTCTCACCCACTTTTATGATGCTGGGTGCCAAAAACGTGGCCTGAAATGACACTAAGCTTACAAACTCAGTGACAGTTACTTTGAGCACGATCCAACAGAGCTGTTTTGCATTCAGAGTTTCCCAAATTAATATACTTCAACTCAGGAGCAAAATATAGAAGTGACATTAACTTTCACTAGTCATGTGATATTTGATATTCAGTTTCTCTTTTCAACGAGTTTCTTTTTTGATTAGCTGGGGCTATAGGGTAATTGGTTCAATATTTATATTAAGCTTTCATTACACCCCAGAGAAAAAGTGAAAATGTAATATTAGTCTAACAAAGCAACTTATTCTTGAATCATCCTGTCACTCTAGATTGGAAAAGCAGACATTAACATGAGCATTGTTTCTCTTCTGTTCGAGCAGCAGACAGCAATAGCTGCTAATTTGGTTCATGTTGATCTTGACACAGATGCAGTGATTGATTCTACCTGTCTGCTGCAGTACTTGATTTTAAATCTTTAACATGCTGTATATCTCTCTTCTTTGGATTTTGTTGTGGTTATAGTGTATGTGTGTGGCACGCGGACATCAGCTCTGGCAACCCCCACCCTTGGATCCATTATTCAATTTGATTTAAAATTCTGTCCAACTAACACATACTTTAGATTTTTTGACTAGTATGTATTTATGTCTTTGTCCATTTTTAATCTGCTGAAGAGACAGTGTGTTTGCACTATTAAAGGCTGCAGATTAATAGTATTTGCTAGTAGTAAATACTACTTAGTAGTACTTTATTTACTTGTAAAAGTAAAACCTTTCCTATAGCAGAACTGCATACGAGTATTTTGAAGCCAACAACTGAATGAATTTTGTATTTGTTTATTTATTTATTTATATTTTCATTTCACTTCACTGATGCCATATTTGACTGGACACACTGGATCTTGCATTCATTAATATATACTTTCATTTAATTGTTTCATTTGATTATCTGGAACAAGATACATTTTAATTGCACACTTTTTCCTTTATTGTACGTATCAGTCATTTCTTAATAGAGTTATTTATATATATAAAAATTCAAGCAGATCACACAATTTGAATGCTTCAGTTTGATTTTATTCAGAAAAAGACAGTAAAAAGTCTATGCGTTACAGTACATAGTTTTATAGAGCTCCAGTGACAAAGTGAATAAATACAGATCAATCGTATCAATCACAACACGGTAGATCACAATAAGGAGGGCTCATTTTTTGTTAAACCCCACATTGTAGGACACGTAGTAGCCGTTGTTGTACATGTAGAGCTTCTGATCAGTGGGGTTGTAGTGCAGGTTGGTGTATTTCTCCTGGAACTTCTGGAAGGGAATGTTGAGGTGTTTCTCCTCCTTGGTCTTGGTGTCGAACGCGTAGTAGATCTCCTCTGTGGTCAGATCCACTGACCTGGTGACGTACATGACTCCACAGGCCATGAAAGCATTGCCAGCCAGCTGCTTGAACGCGCCGGTTTTCCACTCATCTTCGATGCCAAAAGATTTCTCATCTATTTTAGCAAGGACAATTTTACCTTTGCTCTCCTCTGAGGCATACATTACCCACAAGCCATTTTCATCAGCTGCAAAGTCCAGGTTCTGATTGTCTGAGTAACTGTATGAGAACTTTTGACTGGCGGCTGGGATCACCCTGTAGTCATATTTGGAACTGGTCAGATTCAGTTTGGTCATACTGAAAGGTGAGTTGTGCTGGTAATATATGGTGTTATCGTGAACAATGTAGTTGTTACCGGTACCTTCCCACCCGCTTGGTGTCTTATGGGTTTTGAATGCAGACCTCAGAATCAGCTTTTCATAGTCAGAGTACAAATAGAAGTCAGAAACAGAGGGATTGCTGTATGCACCATAGAAGTACATTGATTCATAGCCTCTAACAGGTTTGGAGTCTTTTCCCCAGCCCCCAAATTGAAAACCTGCATTCAAATGAGCATTCACTTGGACCACCAGCGGCTTGCTGAGGCTCATTATTCCTGTGTGATTGCAGTTGCCTGGAAAGAAAAGAAAAATGTTGAGATTGGCTGTCAATATCTGCATTTTAAACTTTTATCCACGATCTTCTGACTTGTTGTCTTACCAATATCTGGCTTGATGAAGTCCTGCTCCTTCTGGCACTCCTCCAGTTTCCTCTGCAGCTTAGCGAACTCAATGCGGATCACTTCCAGGTTGCTCTTGTCATAAGTCTCCAGTTGGTTCACAATGAGGGTCATGTTGCGGATCTGGGAATAAACACGTAAATCAAAATGGAAATCTAATATTGGAATTATGGAGAAAGACACGTTATTTGCAAGTAGGTTAAAAAATGTCTCTTTCACCTCAGTATACAGACTGTCAAACATGGGCGAGGAGGAGTTGAGGGAGTCTTTGAGCTGAGACACCAGAGCCTCAAACTCTCTGAGCTCAATCCTGAGCAGCTCAAAGTCCAGTTTGATGTAACTGTCAGCACTGGTCTCCAGCATGGCCACTCTCACAGTCAGGTCCTTCAGTTCCTTCAAGTAGGCCTCCAACTTACCCTCATAGCTCACCATCTGAAAAACATGAAAAAACATGAATCACCATGATGTGTGTTTAATGTTTAAATGTTGTGTGTGTTAATAGGTCTTACTGCACCTTGTTCATTTGAATTTCCACCTCCAGGATCATATCCTTGCTGACTTGTTGCATGTGCTGAACCCGGTCGGCGGGGAAGGTGGTTTCAGGTAGATACACATGACAAACACACTGACCTGAATCACCCACTGATGCAGTCACATTGCCAGACCCCCAATCCTCCATTGGCTGAAAAAAAACACACCATCAAGGATGATAATAATAAATAACACCTGTATGTTTTAATAGAAAATAAAGGCCACTTACAATCCAGGCCAAAGCAGGACTGAGGGCTGGTAGAAGCAGTAGCAGAATTGGCAGCATCATGTCTCAGTTTACCTCTCAAGTGTCTACTTGGTGGCCTGGTCAGAGGGTTTTTAAAGACAGCTCTTATCATATCATCACCGACACCTTCTCTCTTCCCATAGTTAACAGCTTATGACAGGCATTGTCCTTGTTTGCTAACAATAACTTTTGAGGGAAGCCACCACGTCACGTTTGATCATGAGCAAACGTGGGGTGTGGATGAGAAAAATGCCATATGTAGTGAATTCTGGCAGCACCTTGTTATGTTTATGGCCTGTTAGCAGAGTATTGCATGTGTTATATAGTAGAGAGAGGTCATCATATCCACAGGCAGGCACTGTTTCAGGCTGTATAATTTAATCTAATATAATTGAATCCAAATGGACTGAACAGATCATTTTTGTTTGTATAGTCATCATCTTAGAAGTCAGTTCTCACGATTTTGAATGAAAGAATCAAATTGCTTCTTTGTATCGCTTCATCATCCACATGGTTAATTGCATAATCTTATGCATGTGACTTGGGTAGTGCTTTTGAACAGCATGATTCATGAGACATTCACTTTGACATAATATCACATTGTTGTACCTGTTGAGTGAGAAAAAAGTAAAATATTTTTTTCTTATAACATTTGATAATAGTACATTTGAACTTGTACCTACACATGTCCTGAAACTCATTCGGTGCAACCACTTTTCTTTAAAAATAAGAAATGTAGACTACATTTGTGAAATATAATATATTGTAAACATAGCTACTGTGTGTGTGTGTGTGTGTCTGTATGAATATGTGTGTTGTAAGTATTGTCATAGAAGCTGAATGACCCCAATAATAACACACACCACATACTATAATATACTGTATACCACAATGGCATGTCACCTGACTGGAAATACGTTTAAAGGATTGTTAAAAAAGAAATTGTAAAGCTCTTGCATAACTGAGAATCCCTGATAAACTAAGAACCTGAATGGCCAGTCATTAGTTTTCTAATGTCCGTATGTCAATGTGCCATAAATGTTGTCTTTCAATAGTGATCCTCCCCTCTAGTAGCCACTGACAAATTTCACCCCTTCATATCAGTCGCTGGACTGAAACTTGTGCGTATCCCTGAGAAAGTGAGTAGAAGTCAGCTTGCCCCCTTGACGACCTCCATGTCCTCTCCTCCAGATTCAGGATCATTGCCATCTATAGCCCACTACTAACTCATTTGTTTTGTATACACTGAGCTGAGTATTTCAGACAAAACCCCTCCATAACATTGTTCACCAGAGCGGTGCTCTGCCTGTCACAATTTACTTAATCTATAACATCTCTATGAGCCCCAGGAAACAGGGGATGGTAGAATCTATTAAAAAAAAATCGAATGTTCTTTTCCTCTGAAGAAATATTGTGATGCATGTAGGCCACTGCTAAGTAGGCCTACACACCAAAACATTACAGTATCTTCAATATAAAGCAGAAATCCATGTTAAAGATCAGGCATACAGCATTATAGATGGTTGCTCATACTTGCTGGTCACTTATCCTTATTCATTAATGGCTCCAACGTGAATGTGCATAGTGACGCCTAGTGGTAGGACAGGTAACATTACAAGCAGACACCGATTTGGAAATGCTTGTTATTGATATTGAAATTGAAATGGAATGGGATAAGCGGTGCATCATCATGATAAAGTCACTACAGGCACTCAAGGTGAGCCGTATCTTAGCCTAATATTGTGGTTTGTGTGCTATTCGGCTGGGAACAGCAATAGCCAAAAATCACTGTGCCTCCGAGTTCCTTACTAACACCCCTATTAGACAAGAATGGAACAACCCGTTGGCTGTGACAGGTGAAATATTGCGCGTCCACACAACGAAACTCTACGTGTTAACACGCATTTAAATGTCGTTTAAACACGAACTCTCTAAGACAACGGCCTTCTGAACCTGCTAGTAGGCCTAGGTGTAGTAGGCCCCTACAAACCCATATCTATGAGGCTGATAACCACTGATAACACCTAATCAATCGAGTGATAACATTAGAAAGGTGCCTGATGAAGTACAGCTGATACTTTAGTTACAGTCTATGGACATGCAGAATCTTTGACTAATCGATTAATCTATTGCGGCTCTGGTACAAAGGCTAATATTGAACAGGCATTTAAGCAGCATATTTTTAAACTTCACGGCTGATATTCACATGTCATATGAGTCACAATGTGATGTGATGGGAGAGAAATTAGCCTGTTGCTTTTATTAGCCTACATTATTACTTGGTATCAGGAGGAAATGTTATCATACTTATGTTTATGTCTTTCTAGTGCACATCGCCATATTTCTCTGTTATTCTCCTCTCTACTTATCCCACATAATTTAGCTGTAAAACTGTCAAACTGAATGAAGCACTTCAGGAGTTTCAGTATCATCCGCCCATCTCTACAACAAAGCAAACGATGGCACTTCAGAGAGTGTATTAACTCTTTTATTTGCCTTTTGTATCGATTGTTTTGTAAGATTCAGTAACAGGTAGAGCTGACAAGTAGCCTAGCACATTAACAGAATGTATTCTGATCTGATAATGGTATCTGAATTTGGCCTATCAAGTTTTAGCAACTAAAAAATATATTATTTAAAACTTATTTCTGATTTTGTTAACATTGAAAAATAAAAGTGAAAATGAGTTATTGAAAATTTGAAGAGCTGAATTCAGATACATAATTTCAATGCAAAAAAAATCAGTGCTAGAAATTCAGTGGCTTTAAAATGTCAAAATCTGGTGAGACAGATTTACTTCCATAGAAAATAATGCATTCTATTCATGAGCATTTCCACAAGGACACACTTGACACGTTTGTAATGCTTGAGATTATTTATTAGTGATCAAGAAGAAGGATGCATTATGTACTGCATGAACATGCAAGAAAAAAAAATATATAATCATTGCTTCATTCATAAGATCTTCCGTAAATCACAGATAATGATTTAGTTCAGGAGAACTGGTGGTGCCACAGCGGCTTTAGCTGTGTGGTTAAACCACAGATGGTAGTTAACATAGTAGCCATCATTGTACATGTAGAGCTTCTGGTCAGTGGGATTGTAGTCCAGGTTGGAATACTTATCCCGAAACCTCTCAAAGAAAACACTGATGTAGCTCTCTTGTTTGGTTTTGGTGTCGTACTTGTAAAATATTTCTTCAGTTTGAATATCAACTGTTCTGATTGCATACAGAACGCCACACACCATGAATGCATTGCTCACTCCTGGTTTATAGACACTAGTCTGCCATTCCTCCTCAACCCCAAAAGAAGCCTCGTTTATTTTAGCAATGACCATCCGACCACTGGACTCCTCTGTAGCATAGGTTACCCACAGGCCGGTTTCATCAGCAGCAAAGTCAAAGTTCTGATTGGGCGAGTTAGTGTAGGAGAATCTGGTGCTAGCCCTAGCAATCACCCTGGACTCATATTTCATGGTGGTGAAATTCAGTTTGGCCAACCCAAACGGGCTGTTGATCTGATAATACAGAGTGTTGTCACGGATGATGAAATTGTTCCCTGTGCCAGTCCAGCTGCTGTGTAAGTTGTGATGCTCGAAATGGTTTCTCAAAATGAGGTTCTTGTAGTTAGTGTAGAACCTAATGTCAACAATGGAGCCACTAGTGTACCCAGAGTACCAGTACATAGATTCTCTGTCAGGAACAGGTTTTGAATCTTTCCCCCAGCCTCCATATATGTAGCCAGAACTAAGATGGGCATTCAGGTGGCTTACAATGGGCTTGCTGACCTTGATGATACCTGTGTGTGCACAAGACCCTGCAGAGAGAGAGGAAACATTTGTTAAATGAGTCCAGTGATGGCTTAGATTTAGATGTGGATATTAGTGTGAATGAGCTTACCAATGTTGGGGTTGAAAAGCTCCTGGTGGCGTCTCTCGCACTCCTCTAGTTGCAGCTGCACCTTGATGTACTCCCGGCGCGTCACCAGTACCACATTCTTGTCATAGGTCTTCTCCAGCCTGTTCAGGGTCGCCACCATGGCTGTGATCTGACAGGAAACATATGGTTTGCAAGTGGATTGCCATAATGTCTGTTGATGAGTCGACCGCCATCATCAGGACTTACCTGTACGCGCAGAGACTCGAAGACAGTGGTGGAGCCTCTGATGGAGAGCTGCAGCTCTTTAATCAGAGCCTCCACTTGTTTAATCTCCACCTTTATCTCATCAATGTCGGCATCATTGTAGGCATCAGGGTTCTTCTCCATTTTTTCAATTTCAACTGTCAGCTTTATTATCTTTTCTGCATACGCTGTCACCTTGGTCTCGTAGTCTTCCAGCTGAAAGAAAGTCAGGTAAAAAACATTTTACATATTTTGTCTCAAATACGTCATCATCTATTGCACATGCTTCTAATATGCCAGAGTACCTTGCCCATCTCCAGCTCCAGTTTGTGTGAGATCTCCCCAGCTGCCTGTTCTACCACCACCAGGTCTTTAATAGGAAAGGTAGAACTGGGCAAGAAGGCATCACAAGTGCACCTGTCCCCACTTCCACCTCCCGTCTCATTCCCTGCACTCCTCTCGCTCCACAGGCCTACACGCTGAAAAATAAGGCTCACTTAAACATACAGTAGATCAGCTTACCTCTAATGTGGGAAGAGCCTCAAAGAATAAAGATGAATCAGTTGATCTAAGTCATGCCGTACATACCCCCCAGGCCATCGTGGAGCTCAGCAGTGCTAAGAAATACAGAGTGCTGATCATTCTGGTGCAGTCAGAGTTGTTATGATTGAGGTTGCTGGATCTTCGGGGCTTATATAGCCTGTTTCAACATCTTGCAAGTTGCAGCACCTTTCCTAGTTCACAGCATTGTTAGTCAAGGCACACACCAAGATATAACACTTAATGTTATCTTCAGCAAACAGAAGTTAAATACTCGGATGTTTGTTTGAAACGAGTTATGTTTGGGTTCAGCAGAATTCAAAGAATCACCGATGGGTGGGTCTACCATCTGACAGAGTTCCGAAGTGTTATGAAATGTATTGTATCCCCAGATGGTCCATTTCATTCAGTAGAAAACTGAATGAAATGTTGATTGAGAGACAAATGCTGAATGAATGAATGCTGAATACACTGTGCACATTTGTTATTTTTAGAGATTAGAACCAAGATAAATAAAAAAATCTATCTTTATTTAGTAATTGTGTGTAACAAAGTATGATGTCAGGCAAGAAGAATCATAACATTTCATAGCATTATACAGAGTCTGACAGTCACTTGACAGTTTGTGTGGGATTCGTTGAGCCTTTATCCACATGTTTGGTAGTTTTCTTTTTCTTTACTTTCTTGGTTTTGGCTTTAACCTCTGGCTGCTTGGCATTAAGAGCAGGCCTGGACATGGTCAGGTGGTTAGCAGTGGGGCTTAGCTTGCTGTGGCCCATCTCTGGATCGGAGCGTATACCCTGGGCGGAGATGGACTTGCCTGGAGCCGAGCGAGGGGAGTCATCCAGCAGGTTTGGCTGGGAGTAGGAGCGCATAGCTGGGGAACTGGTGGGACGGTAAGGCGTGGTGCTTCCTAACATGGGCAGGTGGACATGCTCATTGCTCAGATTAGTGACAGAATAGCGACTGCTGTTGGACATGACAATGTGGTGCCAAGAACTTAGAGGGGTGGCAGAGAAGTGCTGAGGGCCACTTGAATCCTCTTTGGCACCTCCTGGAGAGATGACCATGGAGCTGCGTGGTGTTACCGCCTCCACAGCGCTCTGGAAGGTCTTAAGGATGCGGTCACTCTTCTGCTTCTCTTTCTTCTGACGGGACTCAACCTTCCTCAGCTGGCGGCGGTGATCCCTCATCATCTGTTTCCTCGTATCTGCCAGTCCCCTGCACAGAAACATCATATAAACCTCTTGGGCTGCTTTGTGGAGCAGTCACCTCTCTGTGCCATAAACAAACATCATTCTTATATGTCATTTTTGAAAGGCGTCATCCAAGGTGAAGATCTGGACAAATTCCCAGCTTATAACTAAAACACCACTTAGTTCAGCTATACCATCATTCAAACAATGATAAGACAAGTGATTGTAAAAGTTTACCGCAACTCCATTACTCAATGTTTTGCTAGAATAAACACATCACAGGCCTACTCTGTGAAGCAATTTAGAAGGCCCATCTGTGAGTATGTACAGTAGAAGACGTGCTCACCTGTAGTCTACCATTCCTGTCCTGTCACGATCAAGTCTCTGAATCAGCTCCTCAATCTGGTATCGATCCAAAGGAATACTTGATTGCTTTCATGGTTTCACAAAGCAGAAGGAAAAAGTCAGAGTCAGTTACAAAGTTTCTTACGGCATGCTTTTATTGATTCACTGTGCACTGCATGTCGGTCAAATGATCAGCATCAGAAAAGATTTGTGAAAAGGACTATAAGAGAGCTCATCATGCATGATTTCAGAGGACAATTTCATAGTATTCTGTCAGTGAAATTCATCAGCGCAGTACTTCCTGCAAATCTCACTGACTCTGCACAGTTCAATACTGTATATCAGTGTATGTGGAAACCTGCACCGCCTTCCTGAAGTCAGCAACGGGGACTCGCATGGTGCCATCTTTGTCGATGTTCCGAAAGAAGTCCCACAGACGTAGCTTGCGTTGATCCAAATAATCCTTCAAAAACATTGGGAGAAGACCTTTTGACAATTATCAAATACACACAGAAACAAACAAAGAAAGAGTTGCAAGAGTATTTGACAATTTTACTAAATTAATATGTGTATAAAATACTTATTAGACACTATACATGAATATGACATTAAACTTTTATATAAAATGATAGAATGTAACTATTCATTTCAGATATTAGGTGACCACACAGACCTGGATGACTTTCATTGGATCAACGCGTTTTGGGGGCTTCTTAGCGATGAAGCCTCCTACACCTCCATACTGTACATCCAGACCAGGATGCTCCTGACATGTCACCTCCAACAGATTCACAAAGGTCTCATTTACCAGCACGTTCTGCTTGGTAAAAAATAACGATGGTGCAGACAAGATGGTATACACAGGACGCAGGGTATTAATTGTGCTTCATTTCATAGTGAAAGGTATGATTTGTTTGAACTGTGATCAAATGATGTGAGAGAACAATCAGATCAGGACGTGAGACGGTGCCACAGTAACTCACACATATGTTGATCTCCTCCAAGGCAGTTTTAGGTGTGTTCTTCACCACATTAACCAGGGCCAGTGCTCCCTCTACTGTTAAAGAGTTGTAAGCCAGCTACACAAGTGTAAGAGAATACAACAGCACCTTAAAATGTATCTGTAGCCATACTAATGATGTATGTTAGCGCAATACAACATCGTCCACCCACCAGTAGGACTCGGAGTGTGTCATTGAACTCAAGACCCCTGCACAGCATGCCGGCTCCCTCATTGGTGAGGCGGTTGCTGTTGAGGTTGAGATGCACCAGAGTGTTGTTGAATTTTAGGGCCTCTCCCATGGCCAGGGCGCCCTCATTCCCAAAACCATTCCATGATAAGTCAAGGTATTTTAACATCATGTTCACCTAAATATGGAGAATGTGATCAGATGTTGCATCCCAAGGCAGTGAGCAAACGGATTTCGTATACAACCATACCTTGAGTCCTGCACAAAAAGCCACAGCGCCTTTCATTCTCAGATGGTTCCAGCTAAGATCCAGCACCTCAAGACCCTCATTGTTTGCTGTAGAAATGGAAGTAATATCAGAGAAAAAGACTTTATTTCAATTTTATTGCTATGGCATTACACTTATAAAATACAACAATGCATTTGGTCACATCTACAAAGACATTAAGATGAGTGAATTTTACCGTACCCAACAGTTGTCCCAAATGTTCCCCTCCTTTTCCACAAAACTCATTATGGCTCAGGTCTAGTTCCTTTATTCTGGAATTGGTCTAATTGTAAAAATATTAGCAACACAATAATTGCAAAAGTAACCAAATAACCTACCATTACATAACAACAAACCACAAAAATGTGTTTGGATAACTGATTATTAATCACTTACCGATAAGGCATCTGCAAAATATTTAGCATCGTTATCAGTAAAGCCATTTTCTGTTGGGACAAAATATTGAATGTTTAAATATAGAAAATAAGTATATTGATAAATAAAAATAATAATCTGATTACTGTTGTTGTTAAATTCACTGATCTTGAGTACAGGGTCAACCCTGACAAGCACCATGAGCTGCTTGAGATTCACCACCTTGATTATGGACTGGGTGGATGCTTGAAACTGTATCCATCATTGTATCTAACCTGGTCTCAGTACATCGCCATACAGTCAGTATAATTTAATGCTGTTAATGTGCACATTACCTGAAAGTTTCATAGATTTTAATGAAATGTTGTCCAGCAATATTTTAGCCACATACTCAGCTCCTGCAGACTGCAGATAGTTGTTGGACAAATCCTGAAAGCAAAACACATGTTGTATACTCCATTGTAAAAGCCAAGTGAAATGTCACCTGAAAAGCACTTGTGCCCCCTAATGGCAGGTTTGCAGTCCGACATACCAGGTGCTGAATGGTGAAATTAGCCCTCAACATCTCCACAAGGTATCTGGCTCCCTCAGCTTGAATGTGATTGTCTGCCAGTTCCAGTGTGTTGATATGCATATCAGTCTAAATACAAAGAGCTCATCAGAAATGTTCTATTTAAAAAAAGTCACACTCAATGACACACTTGCTTTTTAAACTTACCACTAAAGCAATAGCAAGTGCCTTACATCCCAATGGTCCTAGCCCATGGTGGCTGAGGGTCATGGTTGTAGAGTTAAGGTTTCGTATAAAGTAGGAGACTGGTACCACACCGACCAGCTTGCAGGCCTGGAGGTACACTTCACCCATAGACGTCTGCTTGTTGCTCTCCTCTTTCTCTGGAAATGAATAAACCCATAAAGTTTGAGTACCACTATGGGCTCTTGCCTATGCATACAGTAATCAGTGTATGTTTCACAGCAACACTTTGTCATAACTAGCATTTATTTGCATTGTTTTTGGAAATTAGGAATGTTTTTACCTCAGGATTATGAATTAATGGTACAAATTTACTTGAGAATTCCAAGAATGAAACCAAGAATGAATTTAATGTACTTACCATCCGACTCCAAGTCTGTGTCAAACTCATCCTCCATGCCCTGGGGTTGAATTGGGGATGGACAATCATCATCTTTTAAGCAGAGGGACTCAAACGACAGTGTCGACATTGCTGTCTGCTGTCAGAGCCTATGTCTTGTTTGAAACCATTTGCCTGACACGAAGGGAATACAGTCTTCGGGGTTATTTGTTCATCGATTCCTGTGTGTTCTGTATGGGCTGGCACTGTGAAATAAAATAGGCCTGTGCTATCCAGCAGGTAATTTTACCCCTCAGGTAACGTGTCATGTGTGGTCTCATTAACAATGTATGCCTCTGTGTGGTTACAATCCTTTGTTTTTAGTAACTCCAAGCAAAACTGTATTTCATTTTTTCTCCCCAGATTAAGACAAATTAAAAAAAACCATGAGGAAACCACACCAGTGACACGTGACCCCTAACCTCTCACACCCCCACAACTTCCGAACGCGCATGCGCTTATTTCAGTTGAGAAACATGATTGGCACTCTGCTGTTTTACTTGCTCTACCCGTTATCCCGGTACCTGGGCAGACGAGCCTCAGGTAAATCTTGCAAAGGTGTGTCCGTGTGTTAAAGTGTCAGCGTCGGCTGTGTGCGTTTCACGTCAGTAGCTGTTAGGAGCTAACGGTTGCTAGCGTTAAATTTAGGTCGCTGCTGACCGAGCAGTTTGTCTTGACATTTGTTGGCGCCAGCTTTATGTTGGAGGTTTAAACTTGTATTTCATTACAAGTTCAACGTGACATGTTTCTTGTGCTTCTCCATTGTAAGCTAATATTTTCTCCTTTGTCAAAACGGAAACTTATGGCACATTATATAGCAATTTAGCTAACTCTCACGTTAGCTCGTGGAAATGGCTTGCACCTGTTTATTTTTTTAGCTTGCATTTTTTAGACGTCTCTCGTGATGTCACCACGTGTGATTGTTTTGCTGTGTAGCTCGCTAGCTTTGCCCAAATCAATGACACAAGCTAAAGACCTGAGTATGTTTTAGCTCACTATGAAAGCATCACTGTTTGCTGACAGTAACCTTGTTTTATAGAGGCCTCAAAGAAGGATCTCCCTCCTGCAGTGGTTAATGGCAGGGCAATGTGGGATGGTGGTGCTGTCACAACAACAAGGTTTACCCAGTCTCAGACAACCCTGCTGGACCAGTGGCTCAGTCCAAGCAGTGGGACGAAAGGCGAAACGAAAGAAAGGATGAAAGAACCAAGCCCAGAAAAGGAAGATGAGATGAGGCCTGACACAAACAACGAACAGCTGATGGCTGAAACAAAGAATGAGGCTGCTTCAAAGATGAGTGAGGTGCAACCTGCAGTGAAGGAGAAAGAAGCAGAGATGAGAGATGGACAGCAGCAAGACAAAGTGGAAGCTCCCAAGCAAGAGGATGGGGAAATAACAATTCATCATGAGGTGTTCCTGAAGCAAAACACAGAGGATGGAAGTATTTTTCCAACTGAGGACATTAGTCCACAGCAAGCACTTGGGGCACAGTTAGAGCACAGCACTCAAGAAACCACCTATCCAGTGCAGGAAAAAATAAAGATATGGAGCGGGGAACAGTCACTGACTCCAGTTGAAGTAACTGAGTGCTGGGATGAATATGTAGCCCCCGCTGCTGATGAAATGCATGATGGGAAAAGCAGTTCTGAGCTGATATTTGCCTCCCTTTTTTCTAACACTCAAACCCACCTTAAACCCAGCAGGCAACATGATGCACCAACTGCCTGGCACTTTGATGCAGTGAGCTATTACCCTCCAACAGAGCCAATGGTGCCATTTGAAGGTGAGAATCTGATATTTCCTTTTACTGGAACAGTTTTATTTTTATTTTTCTCAATTGTAATATTTCCACTGTAGTGAGATTTGTCTGATACTCATCAGTAGCTAATTTGCATAGACTCGTATGTAATGCATTTGTTTTCCACCCAGTAATGTTCAGAGTATGGGAGGAGATTGATAGTGCCACTGCAGCAGAGCCTGCCCCGATATCCTTACCATTCACAAGGGCCTCGATGGACTTCACTGTTATGTCCTACAACATCCTCGCTAAGGACCTACTAGAGGCCAACCCGGAGCTGTACACACACTGCCCCCCGGAGGTGCTCGACTGGAACTACCGCTGCAGCCTACTCCTAGAGGAAATGGTGAAATGGTCACCAGATGTGAGTCAAGTGCTAGCTGATTCAAAATAGACTGCATATTTGTTTTGTTTCATTCAGAAATGCAAACTAGATACATTTTAATTATAATCTTTAGGTGCCCACTAATGAGCTG
Source organism: Maccullochella peelii (assembly GCA_002120245.1). NCBI lineage: Eukaryota > Metazoa > Chordata > Actinopteri > Centrarchiformes > Percichthyidae > Maccullochella > Maccullochella peelii. The sequence goes on along the minus strand of LKNJ01000380.1, from coordinate 10,487 downwards.
TGTGTGTCCTCTCGTGTGTAGATTCTGTGTCTCCAAGAGGTTCAGGAGAACTACTACCATGAACAACTGTATCCAGCCCTGTCTCACATGGGTAGGTCTATGAGGACAACACAGTGGAATAATCATGTAGAAGGATATTTATGACAAAGACATTGTCTTCATGTTGTCGCTCCAGGCTACACCTGTGTGTACAAGCGGCGTACAGGGACCAAGACAGACGGCTGTGCTACTTGCTATCGTAGCAGTTGCTTCTCTGAGATATCAGTCACCCCGCTGGAGTTCTTCAGGCCTGAGACGGAGCTGCTGGACCGGCACAATGTGGGCATTGTTTTGTTGCTTTTGCCAGTGTTCACCCGTGGGTCAAAGGTCAAGGCCAAGGGCCCACCCCTCTGCGTGGCCAACACCCACCTGCTCTTCAACCCCAGGAGGGGTGATGTGAAGCTGGCTCAGCTAGCCATAATGCTGGCAGAAATTGACAGCGTGGTCAAGTCCTGTAAGGCCAAAGGTGAACACTGTAACGTTATATTGTGTGGGGACTTTAACTCTGTCCCCCACATGCCTCTGTACCAGCTGATCATCACCGGTGTGCTCTACTTCCAGGGTCTACCAGCATGGATGGTGAGGCTAAAACACTGCAAAGAACAACCCACATGACTGTCTGTGGACTTGTGTGGAATAGTTATAGTCAGCTCTTTGTTGCCATGATGCTTGCAGGAATTACCTCTGTAACCATGTATGTATTCTCCGTGTCCAACAGATATCAGGTCAAGAGGATCTGTCACACACAGCCCATTGCCACAGACTGTTTGCTCCCCTGTGGCCCAGCTGTCTGGGAATCACTGACAGCTGCCAGTACACAACTGTCAAGGAGATATGTAAGAGCCAGAGTCAGGAACCAGGTCAGTGTTTGAAGTCGTAGCATGCTTTGTACCTACTGTTGTTTTTATAATCTTGATCCAAGGAGTTTCAGTCATTTGTTATTCTGGTGTAGGGAAATGTCAGTTCAGCCACGACTTCCTGCTGCAGCTGCGCTTCTGTCCAGCTGCATGTGTCCGTCCTCTGGACTTGGAGCTGATTCCAGGCGTGACTGACAACACACCAGGTACAGTCTTGCAATACATAACCCACAACATCACTTACAGTCAATCCACCTTTTACATAACCTGATTTTCTTACCGTAATGGTTAGAATATCTGGGTCGTCTTTGTTTTTATGCACAGATGCTTCAAGGGGAAATCAGCCTTATAATAAAAGGTCAGTTTACCTGCAGTTTTTTGTCATCTAGCATATATATATATACACACACACTTCTTTATTCATCTCAGTTTCAGCCATTTCACATGTTACCTATCACACATAGAGTAAATGTGCATTTTGTGTCACAGGTTCAGACACACTATCAGTCATCGGTTAGACCTGGAGTCGGTTTACACACATGTTCTTCCAGGCTCTGGCAGTCCAGAAGTTACGACCCTACACTCTGAAGGGGGAGCTACTGTTGACTACATCTTCTACACCCCAAGACGCATCTTGACCGCTAATCTAAAAAGTATGAGGACAGGACACAAAGGCCGTGCTGCAGCTCAGAATGAATTTGCTACTGTAGATAACTTATTTTGTTTGTTGTTTTCCCTTCTTCTCAGCTGGTGGTGACTTTGCGAGCGAGGGTCTGAAGCTGATTTCTTCTCTCTCTCTCCTATCGGAGGATGTCTTGTGGTCAATAGGGGGCCTTCCCAATTACATATTCCCCTCTGATCATCTCAGTCTTCTGGCCAAATTCCAGGTGGACCTGAATGCTGCATGATGGGAAAAACTGGGTGAACTCAAAGAGATATCGGAGGATAAGCATATTTCCGTTCAAACGATTCAGGTCTTGCTCTGTACACATGGTCTGGTGTTGGTTGTGGTTTTTGTTAGTATGAATGGCATCAAAGGATCATAGTTTTCTAATCATTCATATTTTTGTTCAAGATAGCTAGGAAACATAATGGAACAGCAATATTCAGTCTGGTTCCGCATGGATATCATCAGATAAATTATGCAGAGCTATGACTGATATACAAGAAATCTTATTAATGGTGTTGCAATAGTTCATTTAAAACATGATTTTCAGTGATTGCTTTACTTATTATTGGTGTGATAATACACTGACCTGTTCATTTTGCTGCTCTGTTACATTTTTATTTTTGAAAGCCTAATCAGAGTAATAAGTTCTATTTTTTCAGATGGTAAAAATATTGAATAAATATTTTCCATTAATTTATGGCTCCTTCATGATCTTTGCTCTTTAACATGTTATAGAAAGCTCAAAGTCAGCCTCCAGGCTTGATATGAGAATTGGTAGCTCTTTCCTGGATTTATAATGCATCCACCAGCACTAAATCCTCCAGTTGGTGTCTGGCTCCCTGTGTATCCTGCCTGGTGTACTGCTGAGATTGTGACCTGAATGTTGGCTCTGCCCCTCCCGTCCCACTACACTGAGGCACTCAGTTTGTCAGGGTGAAGACGTCTGTGTGTATGTGTGTCTGGTTGATGCATGAATGAATAATTCATTTAGATGAGTGTTCATGCATGATGGGGCTCAGTAAGAGAGCTTTGTGTTATGTTTGGGTATAGAATGTCTGTGAAGGTGATTCCCATCAGTAATCGGTTCACTCGCTCCTCACCCATTCTTGTCAGTGTGCTATGTAAATATACTTGGCATATCTTGCAGTCATCCATGAGTTGAAAACTTTAATGTATAGACAAACCAGATTGTGTGTGTCTTTACTCCTCCTGTGGCATCAAATGCATGCAAGTAAATGAAGTAGGTCAGTAGAGTTTTTCCTACCCAAATGAAAAAAACAAGGTGTTTGACATCTGGAATCCACTGGAAAGGCGGATAGGGATTTGTGTATCTGTCCATAATTCACCAAGGCAACTGCCACAACATTAACAAACCCTTGTTTCAAGGAGCTCACTTGCACAAATCTCGCCTCTCTCACACGTGGTTTTACAGTAGCACGTTGTAACATTATTGGCCTACGCATGCAAGTGGTTCCTTACTGACCAGCTTTCATTGAATGCAGCACCCATTCAGCCTTATTAGCTGATGGCTTTGCTGTCAGGTGGACTTGCATCCATCCACTTGGGCATCTATTAAACAGCAGGATCCCTGATCATGCTGCCAGCATGCTACAGCTATTATTTATGACTGCAGCAAACACTGGCAACACCTAAACAATATGATGAATGGAATAATAATGGTCAGTCAGTCTTACTTTTGTGAACATAGTTTTTCCATTTCGGATGCTGTAAGGTTGGATAGATATTCTGAGACATAGAGGGTGAACATGTTGAAACTGTCCCACTTGGTCTGAGTGAGTGTTTAAATTCACTGTTTTGCTGCACACAGAGGATTCCCTTATGGTTCCCTTTTATGAAGTTACTGGCGTTAAGTTTCCTTTGTATAAACGGGTAATGTTAAGAGACTTCCCGAGTCTGCTCTCGCCACCATTTGCCTTGGTGCCAAAAGCTTCCCTTCAACTGAGGACACCCTGTGCTCAGTTTGAACTATTGGTTGACAAAAAACTGGCACTATTCCCTGCCTGACACTCTGCATGTTGTTTTTGTTTTTTTGTTGGACGTAGACTGCTTAAATAAGGGCAAGGTGATTAAATACATAACCATGAATTTATAAAAAATCCCTATTATCACAAAATTGAATAAGAAAACAAAAGCGTGTTGCCACAGTCCAAGTGACCCTTTATTGTGATCCTGTAAATCAACAGTCTTTTGGTACAAAACAATTGTGTTATAGAACACTGAAATGAAAATGGACAACACTTACTGTACACATAAAAATGTCAGCTGCAACATATTCAAAACAGTGTGTGGTAAATATTAAGTGGTCTACTGGTGATCACCAACACTGAAGGAAGTATAAAATGACAAAATGTCTAATAAAAAAAAAATACAAAATGCAGGTAAAAGTGCTGTAAACAAGCTCCTTTACACCTTAAATGGAAGTCATACCACTTAAGGCAAGTGAAAATTGGATAAAGTTGCTACAAAAAAAAGTTAGAAACAATGTATATATAAAGCAGTTATACAGTACATATAAACTGACTTGTCATTACTTTACATCTACAGTAAATGCAGATGAGGTCAGTCACCTTGATAATTGTCTTGGTTCATGTGAAAGGTTTTCTATTCAGCAGCCAGAAGACCTCGAACTCCTGTTTCTCATATTATCACTCAACAGGTGCCTTCATACTCTTACATATACTTTTGTATATTCAATCCTATATTCAGTCAACAACTCAATAAGGTAAATACCATGCTAAGCATGCTAGCATCTGGATATTAGATGTCACAAAACGGTCTCAGAATTTATTTCATTCATTTTCAGTATTTTGGAAGAGCAGAGATTACACTGCTTTGTGTTTAGCTAGGTGATGGGAATAGTGGGTTAGATATTTAAAAAAAAAAAAAAGTATTTTTCTTCACTTTGAATTTTCATACAAGGCACGAGGGTAGTGGTTTGCAAACTAGTCACTACACAAGCAAGTGCTGCCCAGCAGAGCCTATGTGGGTTTAAAATGACATTATTATATGTATTTGCACACTTACAGTACGACGATACGGATTGCAGACGAGCCTTAAGAGCTTTTGTTGGACATAACACCACAGAAACCTATGCTATGTCCAATAGTACATTTACACTGAGTGGTAGTCTTGCCCAGCGTTGGCAAGAGTTGTATTTGTCATTGTGTTAGCAAAACAGTTACTTAAAAATGTTTACAAAGTACTGCACTTTTTGACCCCTTTTTTTATAATTTGGGAACGTTGCCAGCACCAATTACTATCCACAGTACAGCTGCAGAAAACGCCTCTAACAACACAGACATAGGGAAGCTGAATGAGGCATTTGTTTTGAGAGAAAAAGTTGCTGGTGGCCTATTCAACGTTGCATCCTGTGAATAGGCCAATGTGTACAAAGAATGAAGCCTTAGAGTAAATCAATGGCCCCATGAAACAAGTGTGTGGTACCTTGTAACTTTACGAGCAAACTAAAATTCTTCCTCAGACCCGAATCTGGTATCCGTTCATGTCCGCAGACGATTTTTGTTCCAAGACCTTCTTCTCTCCAGAGGGACTGCAACAAATCAAACACAAAAATATGAGACACGACAATAAGTTTTATTCACATAAGAAAGAACCTGTGACTAATTCATAAACTACTTCTCCTTTGCCTAAGATAATGACTAAAACATTTCACGTCAGTGGCTATAGTGCCAGTATTTTTAGTGAAGAACCAAGTTATCTGGAGCACATGATTAATCATACCGTCTCTCAACACGGCTGATCCTGCGTATAGGGCTGCTTGGTCCTCTGAGGGGTGAACCCATGCTGTTTCTCCTGTCTTTGGTGGGAGAGGGTGGTGCAGGCTTTCCTATCTGCAATTCACACAGAAGAACATCTTAATCAGAATTCCAATCACTTTAAAACACCACATGATACGGGTGAGTTATCTCTGCTTATGTCCTCGCTGTGCTGGAAGAGGGCCCGGTGTCGGTGGCTGAAATCTCTTTGTATTTTTAATGTGATTGTGCAGAGCACTTGCTGTAAAAGATCAGCTATTGATGGATTGAGCCAACCATGCGTGAAGCACAGCGGAGCAGAGTCAAGCCATCACATTCGTTTTATTATACACAGAGCTCAGCATCAACGCTGCCTTCATTATGTTAGCGTGAGAGGTGATGAGAGAGCATCGTTTGAGAGAAATTGCTCCTCAAATAGCAGGTCAGCTCAGTGTCACTGTGCACGAAGACACAGCATGTCAAAGGAAGTCTGAGTAGTTTAGGGCAGCCCCTCTCGTCATTGTCTTTAGTCCTGCAAGGGCTCCATCAGCTTGCACTGTACTGGGGTCAGCAGCAAAATGAGACTTCAAATATGCAAAATTTTAACATTTCAATAAAAAATAAATAGCAGTAAGAAACGTAAAGCAAAAGCTAAACATACAAAAACATCTGCTTTATGTTTAGATTGCAATTTTGTGTTTTCAACTCTGCTGTACCTTCAGCCTCATGTCTCGAGTGTGTCTCTCCAGCTCCTTCCGCAGCTCCTCCTTGGTCAGCTTGTCTATGTCGAGTATCGAGTGTTTCCATTCTATCTGCTCCACGCTGTGAGGGTCGTGGGACACGTACTGGCCAATCCTGACCTTGCGCAGGGTGTGCCAGTAGCCCCTGTAAGCTCCTTCAAATTCTTGCACCAAGTCCATCAGTGTCCGGAACTCCAGGGACTTGAACATGAGGTCCTCCCGCCGGCTGATGCCCAGCGCGCCAAAGCGTCCCCCGCTGTGAACTCCCAGCACGATGTGGTGGAAGTGGTTCCCTGAGAACTGAGACTGGAAGCTTAGGGGGAAGCGCTCCACACCCGGCATGTTGTTGGTGAGGTAACTGTAGGAAGGTGGGTCAAGGAAATGGACATTTGATCTCTGACTCTGAGAGTCTTGAGCAAAATTCTCACATCTGGTCGGTGCACATGTAACAAAAAGCTGTCAGTCTCTACAGTCACACAATGCAATGAAACACACAACAATACAACTTGAAGATACCAGAGCAACATGATCTGCTGCTGTAAAGATACATCCCCAGGATCACCGCCTCCAGGCATTTGATTGGCAGAGCCTCCCTTGTCATCTCTTTAGCAATGTCCATCAACCTGAACAAGAGAGCAACACTTTTACTGGTTATCTGTGATAAAAGACATGACGCATAACACACACACACAAACAAAAACCTTTTCCATGAGCCAGGGAAATAACATTTGTGCCACCAAATCTAATAAAGTGAGGTCAGGAAAATTGTGTTTCAGACCTCTGCTGCTTAACATTAGTCTCTAGTGAAAGCCCTGGGGTAACCCAGAGATACAGCTGATCGACACGCATCAGGCATTAGCAGCACATGCTAAACCGGAAGAAATCAACAAACGCCGTTACCGGCATCCTGTGACTGCCGCCATGATGCTCTATGAGTCTATTACTGATGATCAGTCTTGGATAAAAGACAGAAATGTGCTTACGCAGTAAGAGGCCGGCTCTTCTTGATTTCAAAAAACTGTGTTCCCGTGTGATTGTACCTGTAGGACACAGTTAAGGTCATACCATAAGAGAGCAATGTGAAACTGCTGTGGGAGAATACTCTGCTGCATGCAGTAGGGAGAAGAGACAACCACTTAAAGCGCTTTGTGATATTCATAGGTTGTTGGTTAATTATGGATGAATTTCTGCTCTGACTGGAAATCAAGCTTAATATAGAATATAGTATCTACAGTGGCCTACTTTCTACTGTTTGGCCCATATTTACCAAAGTGTGCCAAAACAGTGGGTCAGTGGAATTTATAAAAGGTGGTTGGTTATACTTACATCTTACATCCATTTGAGTAAGATCAGTGTGTAAAATATATCTTTTCTAAACTATCTTTTCTAACTATAAATGACATATTATCAAAAACATTTAAATACACTCAATAAGCCCACTTTGGTACTGCTAACCAGCCAGTTGTATCAACATAGTCAAAGGATACTGCAATTCCCTGATGTATTTCTGTATGGCTTCCAGGCGCTCTGGGATAGCGGTGGTAGGTTGGTATGTAGGCACACTCGGTATTGGAATCTGTGGGACAGAGCATCCAAACAACTGCATTACCATTATACACCCCCAATATTCATTGCAGCTGGAGAATGTAGTCTGATGTGATTCAGCATAACAAATGGCAAGAGTATCTTAATTGCTCTTTAACCACGGGGAATGAATGAAAAGCACCATGCTCCTGCTTCTCAAACATCCGCAGCAATCAAATGCACTGTGCAGGGCAGACTGGACAAAACAAGCATTGTATTTTACTACTGTGAGGAGTATGTACGGTTGGTTTAGTGGCACGTGGCTCTCTGTTTTTCTATCAGTCATGTGGGACTAAATAGTAACATAGTAACACAACATTTCCCCACAACACATGGGTGTAAATTGCTTCTCCATTATAGGTAAGTTTCATGTACATAGTGTGAAGTGCACCAGTTACTCCTGTCATGTACAGTCAGCTGCAGCTTTACATATCCAGCGCTTTACCTTGGGCAGGTCAGTGGCACTCCGGATCTCCTTCCCCAAAGCTTCACCATTGGGGTGTATTCGAGCCACATGGCGCCACATCCTCTCCCAAGTCTCCTCGTCCACCGGGAGGCCTCCTCTGTTCACGTAGAAAGGCACCCCTCCATCCCTCAGCTCTTCTTCACCTTCATCCTCCTGCTCCTCATCTCTCTCCTGCACTGAGCCCACCGTGGCCCTCAGCATCCCTCCTCCACCAGGAAGCCAACTGAGTCCAGGCACAGAAACGTCCTGACTGATGCCTTGGACCTTTCACTCGTTAATCAGCTTGCAGGTTTAAGAAGGTTCCCACAACAGATGGCCAACTCATGACCTCCAGCAGCTTGTGCCACCAGTGTCTCAAAACACAAGCCAATGTAGTGAGTGGCGTCTTAAATCTTAAATCTAATGTGGATCTGCTGTAATTAAAAGTCACATCTGTAATTGAAGCAGCTGGAGATGCACCAGTGATTTCACATGTGAAGTATAAAAAAAATGTTTTTTGGAATAACTAGAATGACTTTGCAGTAACTATTCAGCACTTTGGTAAAATCTAGTAGACTATAGGCGATTTAATAATCACTTAATCATTTAAATTAATAAATGAAGACACTATGGTGATTTAGCCTTTAGATATGTAGCCTATTTTAATGACGATACCGTGGAAGTTCATTAACAAGCAAACACAGGATCGCCAATGTAACGCTATTACAGTCTGTAAGAGGATTGACTCTCCTGACAAAGTATTAGAAATTATTAATTCCCTGTACCGTTAGAGGTCATTCACACCACAGATGTCCCGCAAATCACTGCTGTAGTACAATCCCATCACCTCCTCGACACTCCTCAAACGTCCGGTTCATCTCCGTTTCAGATGATTTCCTTCCAAGTCAGCCGGTTCATTGTTCATGCAGATGCTCCTGGGTTCAGTGACTGCGGGTTGGATTCACTTCCAACGAGCCGCTCAGACACTCCCAGACCTCCGTCTACTGCGCATGCTCTCTACTTGGCGGATGCGCTCAACCGTCACAAATGCTGCATTCAGGTGCCCCCCGAAAGGTATCAATCTGAGACCCGCTTGCCATATATTCACATATCCAAGTGCCTTTGGTTATCAACAGTGCCAAAGCACGCTATTTTTTCCTTTTAATTTACTAATCTAACTGTATAGCGTTTGGTGCTGTGGTGGAAGGATGAAGATTATTTATTTCAGACGATTCTTAGAAGATAAAATGAAAACTATAAAAGGTAAAAGAATGACAAACTATTGTTTGTACCATCCGTTTAAATTCCAACATGCTCTGGTCATGTTACAGGCGACTTAATTAGTGATTCATTTGTCAAGTTATACTATTGTACCATTTACATTGACCTCTTCACTATGTTTTCTAGTTTTCTTCATTTCAATTAACATTGTAGCAGCAAACAATAAAACCCATTTCCAGCGATGGACCAAAAATTGCTGTTATCTTTCCCATAGTATTCCCATTTAAAATTTTTTAAAGATTTAGCTTTACATGCTCATTTCTATTTACTTTTAAGTGTATTTTCAAAAACTAACCAACAGCCATTACAAGGTAAAACAACCCTACATAAAACACATAAAAGGAATCATGAGATGTGGAAGCTGAATACACCAACAAGACAAAAACAAGTTGACAACAAGATAAAAAATATGTTGGAAATTAGCTTCTTTATTAACACTCTTCCACTGTCAAGCATGTAATTGTAACTAAACTGGAGACTGAAGATGACATGCATTGCAACAATTCATTTATTTTTGTAACAAAATGTTTTATAGGAACAAAAAAACTTAAGTAATTTGCAGTTGGATCAAACACACCCCATCCTCGCCAAATCAAACTTCAAAACCTCACAATATTTTTGATACACATAAAAGGAAAATAATATTCAACAGGAAACTTTAGTCTATTTACAGGTCTAGCTCAGTTGTATAAATATTAAAACCTTGGAGCACCGTAGTCATCAGGCATCCGTTCAATATTGTACCTGTATGAGGGGGAAAAAAAACAAAAAATCAGTATAGCTGTGTTTTTGATTAAGCTAGTAGCGAGTACAGAATAACAAATTCACAGTTTATGCAAAAAATACAAAAACCAAAACACACACACACACACACACACAAAAAGCTGCCATATACTTAAAGCAAAATCTGGAAAAGTGTTACCTGTGGTTTGAGATGTACATGATGGGTACACCGGGGATCTTCCTGACCCTTCTCTTTAGATCTCTGTCCACAGTAGCCAGGATGTAACACTTGTGCTGTGGAAATATAGTTATGTAATTAAGCGCCAAAACGAAATACAGTGCATCCAGAAAGTATTCACAGCGCTTCACGTT